>JARYGA010052526.1:0-37346 GCA_030545235.1 Helianthus tuberosus | reverse complement strand
GTGTTCTAGGTGCAGGCCAATTCTTGATCGAGTCTACCTTGAATGGATCAACATGAATCCCATCCTTGTTTACCATGTGGCCTAGGAAATGGACTTCACGAAGCCAGAAGTCGCATTTCGAGAACTTTGTATAATGTTGTTCTGTTCGAAGGAGTTCCAAAATAAGTCGTAGATGCTGCTCGTGTTCCTCCTGAATCTTAGAATAGATCAGGATGTCGTCGATGAAAACTATGACGAACTTATCCATGTAAGACTTGCAGCTCACCATTCATTCTAACCTACCTGACCAGATCCGTTCGGCTCAGACCGAAGCGTTGAAGGAGGAAAACTATGAAGCTGAGTATTTAAGGGGCATGGAAAAACGACTTGTGGAGAGATCGGATGGTATTCTCTACTTCATGGAGTGGATATGGATTCCCCTATATGGTAACCTTAGAGATCTTGTTATGGACGAAGCGCACAAGTCTCGATACTCTGTTCATCCAGGTTCGGATAAAATATATCAGGATCTCAAGGTTTTGTACTGGTGGCCAAAGATGATGGCCCACATCGCGACTTATGTAAGCAAATGTTTAACTTGTTCAAAGGTCAAGGTGGAGTATCAGAAACCCTCAGGCCTACTTCAGCAACCAGAGATACCCATGTGGAAATGGGAACAGATCGCCATGGATTTTGTCACCGGGCTACCAAGAACTCAAAGAGGAAACGATACCATCTGGGTGATCGTTGACTGTCTCACGAAATCTGCACAATTCCTCGCAATCAAAGAAACTGACAAGTTCTCACAGTTGGCTGGTATTTATCTAAAGGAAGTGGTGTCCAGGCATGGAGCGCCGACCTCCATTATCTCCGATCGAGATCCACGTTTTATATCTGATTTGTGGCAAGCGATGCACAAATCATTTGGCTCACGTTTTGACATAAGCACTGCCTACCACCCTCAAACGGATGGTCAGAGTGAGCGAACCATCCAGACTTTGGAAGACATGCTGCGAGCATGTGTTATCGATTTTGGTAAAGGTTGGGAGAGACATTTGCCCTTGGTGGAGTTTTCTTACAATAACAGTTACCATACCAGTATCCAGGCAGCCCCGTTCGAGGCTTTGTACGGGCGGAAATGTCGATCTCCTCTCTGTTGGGCTGAAGTGGGTGATAGCCAAATCACAGGCCCGGAGCTTATGCTCGAAACTTCTGAAAAGATAGTGCAAATCAGAAATCGTATGGCGGCGGCGCGTGACCGTCAGAAAAGCTACGCTAACAAACGTAGGAAACCTTTGGAGTTTGCTGTGGGCGATCGCGTGATGTTAAAGGTCTTACCCTGGAAGGGTATGGTACGTTTTGGGAAACGCGGCAAGCTCAATCCGCGTTATGTTGGGCCATTCAAAATTTTGGAACAAATCGGTAAGGTGGCATACAAGCTCGAGTTACCTGCTGAGTTGGGTATCGTTCATGATGTGTTCCATGTTTCACAGCTGAAGAAGTGTTTATCAGATGAAACACTTGTAGTACCATTTCAGGAGCTTAGAATTGACGATAAGTTGCAGTTTATTGAAGAACCAATTGAAATTATGGACCGTGAAGTCAAGGTTCGCAAGCACAGCCGTATTCAGATCGTGAGAGTTCGTTGGAACTCAAGACGTGGACCGGAGTTCATGTGGGAACGCGAGGATCAGATGAAGCTCAAGTACCCATATTTATTCCCAGATGACAAGTCCAAGTCTGGCAAATCTAAATCTAATGCAAATAGTGAATTTCGGGACGAAATTCCCATTCAAGTTGGGGATGATGTGGCACCTGGGGGAAATCCACAGTCATCCTGATTTGACACTTCGCCGCTTTTGGGTTGCTTGTTGCTTATCAAATTTCGGGATGAAATTTCTTTCAAGTTGGGGATGATGTGACAACCCGAACTTTCAAGGTCTTTCTTCGACACATTACTTGTTTCACACCGGTGCCTTCATAAATTGTTTGCATTATAATTATTTTCATTATAATTGTTTGCATTATAATTGTTTGCATCACTATTGTGCTTCACTAGTTTATGCACATGGACTGAATCCTAATGCAACCTGATTGGACCTCCACAAAACAGTTTACATGATCCATCAGTTTAGTTGTTTTATATGATCCTTTGTTGGGCTGCCATAATTGAAATATCACATACAAACTTTATTGAGCCACACAAATCTATGACTTGAATATGTATGAATATATGATTGATACACCTGTTATTATTTGGATAGTGTTAGAAACATTTGAATTGTTTAAGTGTATAAACTTGATCACGAACCTTACTCGCCGAAAAAGGAAGTTTCGCCATTAACTCGGCCGACGAATGTTGAGTTTCGTCAAGGAAGGCCGGCCCAAATGCTTTGAAAGCCCAAGTAGGGCCCGGGTCTACTATATAAGCATAAACATATGTACGGTGTTTCATCTTATCGCGTAACTGACACTATAAAGTGATACGTGGTCGAAAACCGGTGCTTGTAATTGCTTAATTTGATGTTATTACACAAGTTTTAGTTTCGAATAGCCTACTGTTGATTAGATATGTATTTTGCAGGTCTAGCGGAGTTAAAGGATCTTTTTGGGAGCTTTACGGGTCACCGGGAGGAAAAACGAGCCACCAGGAAGCGAAACGGGTCAACCGGGAGAAGGAAAGCGAAAAAATAGAGAATGCAGTTTCTGGACACCGTCGCCGACACCCAGGAGGGCCGTCGCAGATGGTTGGTGCATTTATCCGTCGCTTGAAAGGTTCGTAGACAACAAGTTTGGCCGTCGGAGAATTTTGAGAAAGCACACACCCGTCGGCGACGGCTCACCAATGTTGCCGACGCGAATTGCTCACTTGTTTGGTTATGGGAACGAGTAAAAGTGGGTGGTTGGCCATTATTGTGGTAGTTACACTTTGCTAAGAGTTTGAAAAACATCTTTTGGAGCCACTACTCATCATCTATCACTTACCATTCCATCCAACATCATCTCTACACCCGGAAATCAAGAATCAAATCATCATCACATTCTTGATTCCAAACCCTAGCTCCATCCATCGATTCATCCGTTCATCATCATTACCTACCCAAACCCTAAACCTCATCGTCCATCATCCTCAAGGCTTCAAGATGTTCAACTTCGAGCTCTCGACATCCGGTGATCAAGCTATTTCGATCATGCGTGGCTAATTTCTTGGAGGTTTCACCCCGGTGTAGACTTTTGTAAGATTTAGGGTTTATTATGTTTTGATAATTTTTTTATGACAACTTGAAGTGCATTTAAATCTTAGACAATTGTCCTACGTTGGTATTGAATTTGCAAACTGTCGAGTGAATGATTAAATTTGACTTTGTGAAATGAACACACGTATTTATGCCTTGTCTTTTGGTAGGATTTGCTAGTCCAAAGTAACGAAGTGTATCATGGTCCGTTGTTTATGACGTTGATAGCGATTGACACCTAAGCTTTGTGATTGCGACCCGTTAATGAACTATTTCAAGTAAAGCTAATTAAAATACATAGTAACCCTAAGTCTTGCATTAGTTGAAACCGGGTGTGAACCTTGTTTTCTTATCATTGTTCAAGCAATCAATTTCATTTTTTGCAACTTGTTAATCATTAGTAGTTAATCCATTTAATCATTTTAGTAATTTTAATTCACATCTTTCAATTAAACAAAAATACAAAAATATATCATAGCAAGCTTCATAAGTGTGACACCTTTTCATAATTCAATCGAATCCATTCGCAAACCACATACTCTTCGTGGTTCGACCCCTTACTATCACTAACTATTCGTTAAGGGTAATTTGGGACTATAAAGATTATCTTTGATCGGAGCGCGACACTCCGATCAAATTTTGGCACCGTTGCCGGGGAGTGCGTGCGCTTTGTGTTTGGATTATTGTTTGAATTTCGTGATTATCTGTTTAAATTGTTTAGTTTCTTTTTGCACTTTGTCTTTTTCCTTGTTACGCGGGCGTGTTACTTGTGCAGGTTACAGGTAGTGTACGCATACGCGAAACTCCGGGAGGACTTCACCTTTAGTCTACGAACCGGAAATCGAAAGATTCGCAAGTAGAAATCTAGCAAGCCGGTTAGAAGCAACACTTGCTTCTAATCAAACCACCAACACACCACAGCATACACCGTCCATTGAAACCGATTCAATGGCGAACCAAAACTCGAACCAAAACTTCAACCAAAACCAAAATCCGAATCAATTCCAATACCGGAGCAATTTTAATCCCGCTCAAAATGTTCAACCCATGCCTCAAGAGCGACCGGGTGGTAACAACAACAATGGACCACCCACACCACCATTTCAAAACCAAAATCCCAATAACACCCAACGAACACCCCAACAACAAAACCTTCATTGACACAATTCTTTGCCTATCAATCTTGATGACCGGAATGTCAATTCCGACCATCGAGGCAATCGAGATCGTGGCAATCCCGCGAACGAAGACCCATTCTTCAATATAGACGATTTGAGGAACGCTATCCCCGATGACGAACCATATAGTGTTCCCGGTTATCAATCACCGGAACATGTAAGAGGGTTCGAAGATGATGAGTTTGGCTACCAAAATGCCAATTTTGTGGGTAATGACGATTACGGGTACGGGGATAGAAGAAATGACGGTTACGAAAATAACCGCCAACCACGAAACAACAATCAAAGGAACCAGAACGATGGGTTTTACAACAACAACAATGCCAACCCTAACCAGATTCCTTGTTTCGTGGGAGGGGGTAATCAAAGGGGTAACCAAGGTAGAAATCAAGGTGGTGATCGAAGAGGTGATAGAAGAGACAACCGAAGGCCGGTCGATCAAGAGGTTAATGGTCTACAACGTCGTCAACAACCTCCACGGGGAGTGAATGACCATTTTCGACTGGTAGTTACCGACAATGATTCTCCTATAGTGTGCGAAAGGAGAATGTTCGATTGCAAACCCCATTACATCAATATACTTCCCTACTTCAATGGGAGGTCTAATGATGAGCCGTATACGCACTTGGTGGAGTTTTCTTCCATTTGCAACACCATCGGGGGGCACAATTTTGCACTAGAGGAGGTCAAACTTCGCTTGTTCCAATTTTTGTTGAAAGACAAGGTAAAACAATGGTTTCTCACACTTCCAGCGAACAGCATCCGGACATGGGGAGAGATGCAACAAGTCTTTTTAGACGAATACTATTCGATGGCGAAGACCGACGACGCTAGGGATGAAATAAGGTCATTTCGGCAATTATCGAGTGAACTGTTACATGAAGCATTCACTCGATTCAAAGAATTGATGCGGAGATGCCCACATCACCAAATAGAAAAATGGGAATTGGTGAAGTGCTTTGTACGGGTTCTAGATGACAATACATGGAACCGCCTTGAGTCAACGAGCAACGGGACTCTCTTGAGCAATCACGAAGATGATGATTGGGAATTTTTGGAGCGGATGAGCAAACGGTCAAAAGAGAAGGAATCGGCCGATAGAGCTAAGAAACATCCCATTTCCCGGTCGCTTCCCGATCTTGATTCTAAGGATCGAATTTCTACCTTAGAATGGGAAATGGCTCGTATTAAGAAGAAGGAAGTGAACGCGGTACAATTCGCGATGTGTGAAGAATGTGGAGATATTGGGCATAGAACTGAGCAATGCCCAATGGGGTCGAATGATTACACCGAGGAGGTAAACCAAGTGTATGGGGATCGAAAGCAATATGACATGAACTCCAACACTTACCATCCGGGTTTGAGAAATCACCCTAATTTCCAGTATGGCAATTCTTCAAATCAAATGAATCCGAATTTCCAAGCGGGGAATCAAGGTG
Organism: Helianthus tuberosus; assembly: GCA_030545235.1. NCBI lineage: Eukaryota > Viridiplantae > Streptophyta > Magnoliopsida > Asterales > Asteraceae > Helianthus > Helianthus tuberosus. The sequence goes on along the minus strand of JARYGA010052526.1, from coordinate 31,514 downwards.
GTCAAGGAGGGTCTTCGTATAACAATCGTCAAGGTGGTAACCAAGGTGGTTACCAAAGGAATTACAACCAAGGTGGTAATCAAGGGTATCAAAACCGTGAAGGCAACTATCAACGGGGTTACAACCAAGGTGGAAATGGGGGTGGTGCATCAAACTCCCAAGGTGATGATTCGATTAACTCGAAACTAGATGCCATCATGAATACTATGAGCACTCTTACCAACTCACATCAAGCTCTCATGAATTCAAATCAAGAAATTAAAACTGAAATGCGGAAAGAGTTCGAAGTGAGGGATAAATCCCAAAAGGCATTAGAGAAGCAAGTGGGGTAACTTGCTCAAGAGATGGCTCAAATTCGTGGAAGTGGAGGAGGACTTCCAAGTGATACCACGGTGAACCCTAAGCATCAAGGGTCGAACTCGAGGAACACACGTGAGGTACCAATTAATCAAATTTCTTTACGTAGTGGTCGAGTCATAGATAGTGGTGTCGAGTCACCATCACCCAAGTTTGTTAAAGGGGTGGTGGAAGATGCGAGTGATGATGAAGGCAATAACAGTCAAACGGGTCAAAATAAAAATGATTCAAAAGTTAATAAAAATACACCCGTTGTGACTGTTCCTGTCCCAAAGGCTAAGGAAAAGGGTGTGGAGGTTAATACCGCCCCTTATCCCAAAGCTTTGTTGGGACCATCTAAGAAAGTGGTAAACAAACGAGGCCCACAACAAGAAGAGATGTGGGAAATTTTTAAACAAATCAAAATCAATTTACCACTCTTAGATGCAATCAAGCAAGTACCTTCATATGCTAAATACTTGAAGGATTTATGCACCCAAAAGCGGACTCACAAGTTTCCTAAGAAACTTGATTTGACTGAAAATGTGAGTTTGATTCTTTCGGGTGCACTTCCACCAAAACTTCAAGATCCAGGGGCGCCCATTATTTCAATACAAGTCGGGGAATTTAAAATGACACGGGCACTTTTGGATCTTGGGGCAAGTGTGAGTATCTTGCCGGGTAGTTTATATGACCAATATGATTTTGGTCCACTTCAAGTGTCGAACACCACCGTGGTGTTAGTCGACTTAACCCCTAAATTACCCCGTGGGATAGTCACGGATGTAATAGTCAAGGTCGAGGACTTTTACTATCCGGTGGACTTTCTTGTATTAGATTATGTCTCTTTGGACCGAACCAATCAACCAACGGTGATCCTCGGTCGACCATTTTTGGCAACATCGAATGCCCAAATTAATTGCAAATCGGGCACGGTCGACATGACTTTTGGTAACCGTCGGTTGCGGTTAAATGTCTTTTCGGGATTGACGGATCCTCTAGTCGGTGATGAATGCTATATGGCGGACATTGTTGACGAGTGTATACCTCTATGTGACATTAGTGTCGAAGAGGAAAACACAATAGAGGAATGTTTCATGTTTGACAGGTTACAAGGAGAGATGAATCGAAGCATGGATGAAGAAGTGAAAGAGTTAGATGTCATGGCGGCAAAGGAAGGAAAGCCCACTTGGACACATCAAGTGGAAAGTCTTCCGGAAAGCATAGACACAAAGTTGAAGCCATCATTGGAGGAGCCGCAGGTACTAGAGTTGAAGGTATTACCCAAGCATCTTAAGTATGCTTATGTGGGTGAAGGTAGCACGCTCCCGGTTATCATTGCATCTAACTTGACCGGGGAGCAAGAAGAGAAGTTGATGAGAGTTTTGGTCACTCATAGATCCGCTATCGGGTGGACCATTACGGATTTGAAGGGAATTAGTCCCTCGGTAGTGATGCACAAGATCATCACGGAAGATGGTATGAGTCCTTCTCGCGACACCCAACGAAGACTTAATCCGAACATGCGAGAAGTGGTTAAGAAGGAGGTATTGAAGTGGCTAGATACGGGTATTATATACCCTATTTCGGATAGCCAATGGGTGAGCCCAACACAAACGGTTCCTTAGAAAGCGGGCATTCAAGTCGTCACAAATGACGCAGCTGAAGAGGTCGCCACTCGGCCGGTAACCGGGTGGCGTATTTGTATTGATTATAGGAAGTTAAATGCTGCAACTTCCAAAGATCATTTCCCTTTGTCATTTATTGACCAAATTGTTGAGAAATTGGCCGGATAAAAATTTTATTGTTTTCTGGATGGTTATTCCGGATACAATCAAATTGCTATATATCCGGAAGACCAAGAAAAGACTACTTTTATGTGTCCATACGCTACCTTCGCATTTAGGCGAATGCCCTTTGGACTTTGTAATGCCCCCGCCACTTTCCAAAGGTGTATGACGAGTATCTTTTCAGATATGGTAGGGGAGTCTTTGGAAATCTTCATGGATGATTTCTCAATATTTGGGTCATCATTTGATACATGCCTTGACCAACTCGAAAAAGTTTGAAAAGATGTGTTGAGAAAAATTTGGTTTTGAGTTGGGAAAAGAGCCATTTTATGGTTCAAGAAGGGATTGTGTTGGGGCATGTCGTCTCGAGTCGTGGGATTGAGGTGGATAGGGCAAAAGTGCAAGTCATATCTACTTTGCCTTATCCTACAAGTGCTAAGGGTATTCGGTCATTCTTAGGACACGCGGGGTTTTATAGGAGGTTTATAAAAAGTTTTAGTGATATAACAAAACCCCTATGTAATCTATTGTTGAAAGATAAAACATTTGATTTTGATAAGAATTGCCAAAATGCTTTTAACATTTTGAAGAAAAAGTTAGTTGAGGCCCCAATCTTGCAATCGCCGAATTGGTCTTTACCATTCGAAATTATGTGTGATGCAAGTGATTATGCGGTGGGGGTCGTATTGGGTCAAAGGGTAGACAAGAAACCGGTTGCCATTTACTACGCAAGTAAGACTCTCTCGGATGCACAATTAAATTATACAACTACCAAGAAAGAGCTACTTGCGGTGGTATATGCGTTGGATAAATTTCATGCTTATATATGGGGTACTAAGGTCATTGTTTATTCTGACCATTCTGCAGTTAGGTATCTCATGGACAAGAAGGATGCGAAGCCGAGGTTAATCCGATGGGTTCTTTTACTGCAAGAGTTTGACTTGGAGATTAGAGACAAGAAAGGGAGTGAGAATGTGGTTGCGGACCACTTGTCTCGATTGGTTGTGGAGGAGGATTCTTCCCGTGAAGAGATCAATGAGAACTTTCCTGATGAGCAAATTTTAAAAGTTGGGATATTACCATGGTATGCTAATATCGTTAATTATTTGGTTACAGGTGATTTGCCAGCTCATTGGGACAGAAGGAAGAGGTTGCACTTCCTATCTCAAATCAAGTACTACACGTTGGAAGAACCGGACTTATTCAAGTTTTGTCCGGATCAAATCGTTCGAAGATGCATACCCGACGAGGAGATTCCTAGCGTCTTGATGCATTTGCATTCATTTGCTTGTGGGGGCCATTTCAGTGGTCACAAAACCGGGCATAAATTGCTCAATAGCGGTCTTTATTGGCCGACTATTTTTAAGGATGCTTTTAATTTCGCTAAGAACTGTGTAGAGTGTCAAAAGTTAGGGGGTATTTGTAACAACTCTCATCAAAAGTCATATTTATTATTTTAATTGTCCAATAGGAAACCCTAATTGAGACACCCAAGTGATTCTGCACAAACCCTAAAATTTTCAGAACAATCGGAATCAGGATCAGGGCCCCTAAAACTCAGGGGGGTAAACCCTAGTTACGATTATCTTCAAATCTCGTTGTCAAAATTGAAATTTTTGAATTTTTCAACTCAGCTAGGCTAGTCCCAGACGTGGCCACCCTATGGTCATTAGGTGTCCCTTACGGACCGTAAGGGTTGAGTCTTACGGTCCGTAAGCTTGGCAAAATTCGTGTATAAATAGCAGGGTTTGGCAATTGATTTCTGGAATTAAAACGACGAAGAAATTCGTTATGTAGACTAAGTTATAGCAGAAACACTTCTAAAAACACACATGATTCACGAAGTGCTGTCGCAATCAGGGTAATAACTCGATCGCTGATACGATTCAATGTCCGATTGATCAAAATATCCAATGGATGTTTAAGTGCTGCCCACATTAGGGTTATGCTTTGTCATTCGTCGTTAATTCAATGGATGGTTAAGTATCGCACTTTGTCATTCGTTGTGAGGGTTTGATCTCGTGAGTTATCATAAATGCTGTATTAAGTTACTAACCGAATTGTGTGCATGTTATTAAATTTAGGTTAAAAAGGCTAATCAGTAGGCTAGGCTCTGCTCAATTAAATCTGCAATGTGAGTCATTCTCTTTTTATCAAATTACTTTCAAAAGCATGTTTATTTTCAAAGTTATAATTACAGGGATTAAGTCTTTGTAATCACCAAGTTACAGCCGGTATGTGGGGTTTTGTATACATTACTTGATAATCGTCACCAATGGGGCAGCCAGTGGGGCATATGACCATAGTCACAGATCCGGTCGAGTGACAAATACCGTGGGTAGTTGGTTTGATATCAGAAACATTGTAATCGCTCTTAATACTGTAAATTATAACAAAAGAGTCGTTTTCATAAATAGAATGATTCACTCAGTATTTCCCGCTGACAAAACCTTTTTTAAACATGTTTCAGGTGATCTGTTGTGATCCAGGAAAAGTGCCGATAAGCACTACAAGCTTAAGGAAGTGGCTCAGTATAAAATAAAGAAACATGTTTTGTAAAATAAAACATTTCTTCGTGAAATCTTATGATTGTAAATTACCGGGTTTTATCCCAAGTTGTGAAATAAAATAATCGGGAAATATTTCAGTTTTAAAAAGATCCTGAAGAAACTTTCGCTGTTAATTAAAATACCACGGGATTTCTGTCCCGCGGCTCCTGAAACGGGTAAAACCGGGTCGGGGGTCGTGACAGAAAAAGGTGGTATCAGAGCCACTGATCTAAGCCTATTGAGTATTTAGAAATACTTAATTTTACTAATTGCCAATTATGTGATTATGTGTTTTATTATCTGACTAATTGTATACTGTATGGGCAGATCTCTATATGCTAGCCACTGTAGCAATAAATACAAATCTTTAAAATAATCTGACTCAAAGTTTTAGCACACAGATTACCTACAGTCTAGAAAGCTTACCTTGTAAATAAATAAGTAAATCATAGTGTGTTTTAATTTTCAGTTGTTTTGGTAGTTACCCAGTATGAAATAATATTTAAAAGTTTTTCTATAAAATTTTGTTATGATTTTTAACTTAGTAATTGTGTGTATTTTGTTAAACAGCATGAGTGACTTGTCTGACGCCCTTCAGAATTTAAATCTCTATCCAGTAAGAATAGAGGTTTCCAGAGATTTCAATAGGTATATACCAGACATAGAAGAACCTATAGAATTCAACGCTTCACCTCTCGAGAAACCCAAGCCTAAGAAAATGGAAATTGGGGAAAGCTCTAGGCAAATTGAGGGGTTACCATCTCAGGAAGAGCTAGATTTTATATTGGCAAGCTATAATACTATTAAGCCTGTTAATGAAAATGTTTGTATTCATTCTCTTGAAACACAACTACCAATGAACTTAGAACCAGCTATTCCAAACCCTTCAATCCACTCGCAACCTTTAGGAATAGACGAATGGTTGACTAATGAAAAACAGTTCCAAAACAATCCCTATAAGCTTTTTCCTCAAGTTCAATCCAGAACCTTTACCAAATCCACCAATGAGTAAGGAGAATATGGATGAACTCCGCCACTTTGGCGAAGAACTAATGGATGCTGGGAATAAGATCCAAGAGATTGGGGGACAGATCTCCTGGAAATACGACGAGAGGGAACGTCGTTACTAAAATACCAACTGACAAAAGGACAATGGGTTGTGAGACTGTGGTTGTAAATTAGCAATAATAATATAATCATGTGAAATAACCTAAAATAAAACTTTGTAAGATAATGGTTTGTATTGATGCATACTATTAAATATAAATGGAAATCGAGAAATTGGTAGTTTTGGCTATATTGGTGTTATGAACTCTGTTTTGTGTAATTGTTATTTATTTGATACTAATAAATTATATAAATTAATTATCAGATGGAAAACGCTAATAATGAACCAGTTAATGAGGTTAATCAATCTTAGCAACAACCGGGGGATCAATATATGACTAGGCAGGATATAGAAAATATCGTTGCCCAAGGGATAGCCAATGCTATTCCAGCCATGGTTGTAAAACAAGGTCTCCAAGGCCGAGTACTCCCCGAGTAGTCGCTACAAGGTAGGCTACCGAGGCGACTTTCTTCAACTCCGACTAATTACTCGGAATCGATAAAAAACGGTCAACATAGGCCAAAATCGGATCTAATAGGTCAACTTGGGCCAAGTTTGGCTTAAAATAAAATAAAATATAATTTCTATTCCTATCATATTAAAGAATGAATATCAATTTCACGTATTTTGTTATAAATATTAGTAAATTATGTTATTTGACACATATTTAATTTCCAAAAACTAATATCTTTATAATTTGGCATGTCCAAGTACTCCCCGTGTACTCTCCGCCTAGGCCGAGTACTCTCAACTCCCCGGTCGACCGACTAGGGAGCGCCTAGCGACTTTTGCAACCATGATTCCAGCAATCGTTGCTGCTGTTAAAAATCCAATAGAACCGCAACAAATCGTTCCTAGCAAACGTATTTCTGAAGATAACTTCAGTAATAGCGTAAACGGAGGCAATGATCATGTTAATCATGATAATGAACCACGGCAAGCTCCGCTCCCTAAGAAAATGAAAGCTGCAACACCTGGTTGCACTTATAAAGAATTTTTTGCTTGTAAACCCACTGAGTTTGCAGGCAATGAAGGAGCGACTGCGGCACTGCATTGGTTAGAGAAAATCGAGGCAGTAATTGCCATAAGTAAATGTGCTCAGGATGATCAGGTCATGTACGCGTCAAATCTTTTCAAAGAAGGGGCGCTAGAATGGTAGAACACGGTGTTACAAGCCAAAGGAAGAGATAGGGCTTATGCCATGACCTGGGAAGAATTTAAGATTCTTGTAGAAAGAAAATTCTGTCCCGAATATGAAAGAGATCAAATGGCGAATAAGTTCTTAAACCATCGAATGATGGGTGTAGATTGTCGCGGTTATACTTCGACATTCTTTGAATATGCTAGAGTGGTACCAACACTGGCTTCGCCAGAACCGGTACTCATTTCTTGTTATATTTGGGGACTGATTAGTGAAATCCGTAACATCGTTAAAGCTGCGAGACCTCGCACTATTGACGATGCGGTGGAGTTAGCTAATACCCTAACCGACGAACTGGTACGCACGCAAGATGAAAACAGGAAGAAGGAACTGGCTCAGAAAATTACCCAAGGGTTTCGTACGGGTAATAATAACAGCTTCAAGAAAAGAGGAACAGGGCAGTCTCCAACTCCGTCATTCTGCAGGAAATGCAAAAAGAAACATTATGGAAGGTGCGATATAACCTGCAATTTTTGCAAAACTATAGGACATCGTGAAGAAAACTGCAGGAAGAAATCTACAATTTGTTACAATTGTGGAGAAGCAGGGCATTTCAAAACAGAATGTCTTAAATTGGTCAAACCAGCAGACAACAAAGCCAAGACAGCCGACGGAGCTACTAAGAAGAATGTTCGAGCCTTTCAGTTAACTACTCAGGAAGCCGAGATGATTCCTGATGTGATAGCCGGTACGTTCTTAGTTCACGACATTTACGCCAAAGTATTATTTGACTCTGGTGCAAACCAAAGTTTTATCAATACTTCATTCTACCAAGCTCTTAATATACCCTTAACCAACATTAGGCAGTTTTTTACAGTCGAAACGGCTGATGGGAATTCAGTTAAAATAGATAAGGTTTTGCTAAATATAGAAATAGGACTTTTAGGTCATAAATTTTCTGCAAACCTATTACCTATAAAATTAGCTGAATTTGATGTGGTGTTAGGAATGGATTGGTTAGTAGCTAACCATGCTCGAATTCTTTGTAATAAGAATTCCATAGAAATTCAAGCACCTACTGGAGAAGTAATTATGATTACAGGGGATAAACCACGTAAGCCCATGAAGTTCATATCAGTAATGAAAGTTGCTAGTTATGAACGAAAGCAAGGAATAGTATATATGATTTCGGTAATCATTAGCACTAAGGGTAAAGATCTTAAGGAAATTCCTATAGTCTCAGAATACCCAGATATATTCCCAGAAGAATTACCAGGATTACCACCAGATAGGGAAGTAGAATTTAGGATTCATCTAATTCCTGGAACTACACCGATAGCTAAGGCACCTTATCGGTTAGCTCCTACCGAAATGTTAGAACTGAAAAAGCAATTAGATGAATTACTAAGTAAAGGATTCATACAACCTAGTTCATCCCCGTGGGGAGCACCCGTGTTGTTTGTTAAGAAAAAGGATGGTTCAATGAGAATGTGTATTGATTATAGAGAATTGAATAAAGTTACAATTAAGAATCGATACCGATTACCTAGGATTGATGATCTTTTCGATCAACTTCAAGGAGCTAGATATTTTTCTAAGATCGACTTACGTTCCGGATATCATCAATTGAAGGTATAAGAAGAAGACATACCTAAGACTGCTTTCAGAACTAGGTATGGTCATTACGAGTTTACAGTTATGCCCTTCGGATTAACGAATGCACCTGCAGCATTCATGGACATGATGAATAGTATCTGTAAACCGTATTTGGATAAATTTGTAATTGTCTTCATAGATGATATACTTATTTATTCAAAAAGTCAGGACGAACATTGTCAGCAAATTGCATGCACTCTTAACTTTGTTAAGAAAAGAAAAGCTTTATGCCAAATTCTTGAAGTGTGAATTTTGGTTACAAGAAGTGCAATTCTTAGGACACATGGTGAATCACGAAGGTATTCACGTAGATCCTGCTAAAATAGAGGCAATTACCAAATGGAAGGTTCCACAATCCGTAATGGAAATTAGAAGTTTTATAGGTTTAGCTGGCTACTATAGACGGTTTATTAAGGATTTTTCCAAGATAGCTGTACCATTAACTAAGCTAACCTGTAAAGCAGTTAAGTTTGAATGGGGACCTAAACAAGAAGAAGCCTTTAGAATCTTGAAACAGAAACTAACAAATGCTCCAATCTTAGCCTTACCAGAAGGAACTGAAGATTTTGAAGTATATTGTGATGCTTCAAAATTAGGATTTGGATGTGTGCTGATGCAACGCAAGAAGGTAATTGCGTATGCTTCAAGACAATTGAAAAAGCACGAAGAAAACTATACGACTCATGACTTAGAATTAGGAGCCGTAATTTTTTCCCTTAATATTTGGAGACATTATCTGTATGGAAGTAAGTTTACTATCTATACAGATCATAAAAGTCTAAGATATATATTTGGGCAAAAAGAGTTAAATATGAGGCAAAGGAGATGGATGGAAATTTTAAGTGATTACGACTGTGATATTCAATATCACGAAGGAAAGGCAAATGTAGTTGCAGATGCCTTAAGTCGTAAGTATCATGAGAAACAACGACGGGTTCATGCTCTCAGATTAAATCTACAGATAGATTTAATGGAACAAATAAAGAGTGTTCAGGAAATAGCAATCAAGGATGAAGCTGAAGGAATGAAAGGAAGAATAAAAGAATTAGACCAAGGAGCAAATGGAATCTGGAGATTCCACAAAAACAGAATTTGGGTACCTAAGCAAGGAGAATTAAGAAATAAAATTTTAGAAGAAGCCCATAAGTCTAGATATACCATGCACCCAGGAAACAATAAGATGTACCAAGATTTAAGAAAGAATTTCTGGTGGATAGGTATGAAAAAGGATATAGCTAGATATGTTTCTAAGTGTCTTACCTGTTCATAAGTTAAGGCAGAACATCAGAAACCTTCAGGTCTATTACAACAACTAGAAATGCCTCTATGGAAATGGGAACTTATAACAATGGATTTTGTTACTAAGTTACCCAAAACCAGAAAAGGTAATGACGCTATTTGGGTAATTGTGGATCGATTAACCAAATCTGCTCACTTTCTGCCAATGAAAGAAACCTTTAGCATGGAAAGATTGGCAAAGTTGTATGTAGATGAAGTCGTATCTCTACATGGAGTTCCACTCTCCATTGTATCAGATAGGGATAGTCGTTTCACTTCTCATTTCTGGAAAAGTTTCCAAGAAGCAATGGGAACTCGACTAAACCTAAGCACGGCATATCATCCACAAACAGACGGGCAAAGTGAAAGGACGATCCAAACTCTAGAAGACATGCTCCGAGCATGTGTAATAGATTTTGGTGGAAATTGGGACGATCAATTACCTCTGATCGAATTCTCCTATAACAATAGTTATCATTCAAGCATCGAAACTGCCCCATTCAAGGCACTGTATGGAAGAAAATGTAGAACTCCAGTTTGTTAGGCAGAAATAGGAGAAAGTCAATTGTCAGGTCCGGAAATAGTGCAAGAGACGACCGACAAAATTACACAAATCAAGGAAAGGCTGAAGACTGCTCGAGATCGCCAGAAGAGTTATGCAGACAATAGATGTAAGCCGTTAGAGTTTCAAGTTGGAGACAAAGTACTGTTGAAAGTTTCTCCTTGGAAAGGAGTTGTTCGATTCGGTAAGAAAGGAAAGCTAAGTCCAAGGTACGTAGGACCATTTCCAGTGATCCAACGTATAGGACCAGTTGCTTATCGTTTACAATTACCAGAGGAACTGGCAGGAGTACATGACGTATTTCATGTATCCAATCTCAAGAAATGTTTATCAGACGAATCTTTAGTAGTACCTCTTCAAGATATAGAGGTAAATGAAAAGTTAAAATTTGTTGAGAAACCTCTTCAGATAGAAGACAGAAAAGTGAAGTTTCTCAAGCACAAACGACTAGTGTTAGTTAAAGTCAAGTGGGATTCGAAACAAGGACCCGAATACACTTGGGAACTGGAATCAGAAATGAAGCGAAAGTATCCTCAATTATTCCTGTAAATCTCGGGGACGAGATTTTTATTAAGGTGGGGAGAATGTAACAACTCTCATCAAAAGTCATATTTATTATTTTAATTGTCCAATAGGAAACCCTAATTGAGACACCCAAGTGATTCTGCACAAACCCTAAAATTTTCAGAACAATCGGAATCAGGATCAGGGCCCCTAAAACTCAGGGGGGTAAACCCTAGTTACGATTATCTTCAAATCTCGTTGTCAAAATTGAAATTTTCGAATCTGTCAACTCAGCTAGGCTACTCCCAGAGGTGGCCACCCTATGGTCATTAGGTGTCCCTTACGGACCGTAAGGGTTGAGTCTTACGGTCCGTAAGCTTGGCAAAATTCGTGTATAAATAGCAGGGTTTGGCAATTGATTTCTGGAATTAAAACGACGAAGAAATTTGTTACGTAGACTGAGTTATAGCAGAAACACTTCTAAAAACACCCACGATTCACGAAGTGCTGCCGCAATCAGGGTAATAACTCGATCGCTGATACGATTCAATGTCCGATTGATCAAAATATCCAATGGATGTTTAAGTGCTGCCCACATTAGGGTTATGTTTTGTCATTCGTCGTTAATTCGATGGATGGTTAAGTATCGCACTTTGTCATTCGTTGTGAGGGTTTGATCTCGTGAGTTATCGTAAATGCTGTATTAAGTTACTAACCGAATTGTGTGCATGTTATTAAATTTAGGTTAAAAAGGCTAATCAGTAGGCTAGGCTCTGCTCAATTAAATCTGCAATGTGAGTCATTCTCTTTTTATCAAATTACTTTCAAAAGCATGTTTATTTTCAAAGTTATAATTATAGGGATTAAGTCTTTGTAACCACCAAGTTACAGCCGGTATGTGGGGTTTTGTATACATTACTTGATAATCGTCACCATTGAGGCAGCCAATGGGGGATATGACCATAGTCACAGATCCGATCGAGTGACAAATACCGTGGGTAGTTGGTTTGATATCAGAAACATTGTAATCGCTCTTAATACTGTAAATTATAACAAAAGAGTCGTTTTCATAAATAGAATGATTCACTCAGTGTTTCCCGCTGACAAAACCTTTTTCAAACATGTTTTAGGTGATCTGTTGTGATCCAGGAAAAGTGTCGAGAAGCACTACAAGCTTAAGGAAGTGGCTCAGTATAAAATAAAGAAACATGTTTTGTAAAATAAAACATTTCTTCATGAAATCTTATGATTGTAAATTTTCGGGTTTTATCCCAAGTTGTGAAATAAAATAATCGGGAAATATTTCAGTTTTAAAAAGATCCTGAAGAAACTTCCGCTGTTAATTAAAATACCACGGGATTTCTGTCCCGCGACTCCTGAAACGGGTAAAACCGAGTCAGGGGCCGTGACAGTATTTCAAAAAGAGATGAAATGCCCATGCAACTGATCCTCATTGTAGATATTTTTGATGTGTGGGGGATCGATTTCATGGGCCCATTCCCTAATTCGCATGGCAACTTATACATCTTGGTGGCGGTTGATTATGTATTCAAGTGAGTCAAAGCGATTGCAACCAACACAAATGACCATACCTTTGTTTGCAATTTTGTACAAACAAACATAATTTCAAGATTTGGGATTCCCTGAGTGATCGTTAGTGATGGGGGGTCTCACTTTAAGAATTTTAACTTTGGCAAACTCTTGAAACGGTATGGTGTTGACCATCGAATCGCTACCCCTTACCACCCACAAACAAGTGGTCAAGTGGAGGTTTCCAATAGGCAAATAAAAGAAATTTTGCAAAAGACCGTCCGACCCGACCGAAAGGATTGGTCGGCGAAGTTGAATGATGCTTTATGGGCTTATAGAACGGCTCATAAAACACCTATTGGAACTACACCTATCGCTTAGTTTATGGGCGAAATTGTCATTTACCGGTTGAACTCGTGCATCGTGCTTGGTGGGCTATTAAAGAGGTTAACATGAAATATGACGATGCAGGAAAAGAGCGAAAGTTAAAGCTTTGCGAGTTGGAGGAGCTTATGGAAGAAGTGTATGAGTGCGCCTCGAAATACAAGGATGATATGAAGAGGGAACACGACGCAAAGTTGAAGCCGAAGGAGTTTGAAGTGGGTCAAAAGGTTTGGCTATATAATTCTCGGCTCAAGTACTTTCCCGGAAAGCTCAAGATCAAATGGATGGGCCCGTACGTGATTACACAGGTCGGAAAGCTTGGAGATGTTACAATCAAGGACCCGAAGGATGGGTCAAAGCAAACGGTTAATGGGCATCGCCTTAAACCGTTTCTTGATGGTAACAATGAGAAAAAGGATGAGAATGTGGAGTTGGTAAACTTCGTGGTAAGTGTGCCAACTTATGAGGTCAAATGAAAGGACCGGTAATGAATTTTGTAAAGTTATGTACAATCTATTTAATTGTTTGAATATTTTTGTGATTAATCGTTCTCGTTTTGTACTAACCTTTGTAATTGTGTGAAGTCCGGACATCATAAACGGGTCTTGAAGACAAAAGGTATGTTTTTAGACTTAGTTGTGTGTATTAGGGACAATACACGAATTTTCGGGGGGTGGTAGAGCCGTTAACGGTCTTTTCGAGTTTTCAAAGTTTAACTTATAAAAAATTACAAAAAGGTTTTTAATAATTTTTAGGAATTTTTAATGTATATAGTCCATTTATAAAAAGTTCATAAAATCTTTCCTAATTTTCATAAAAAAAAATTGAAAAAAAATTGATTTTCTGAATACCGTCGGCGACGGTAGTCATACCCGTCGCCTACGGCCCCTCGAAAGTCGTCCGTCGCCCACTTAAGCCAGTAGGCAGTGACTTAAGGCGTCGCCAAGATTTTTGAGTTGCGCAGTCCGTCGCCGATGGGGGAGTTGACCGTCGCCTACGGTCTCCCTAAAGTCGCCCGACGCTGATTTGTGTTAGAGGCTAAGACTCGAACCCAACACCCTTTAAACTCATCTAACACAACCAAAAACACAATTTTGAGCATACATATGACCCTAAAACTCCTCCATACACCTCAACCATCCAGAAAATTCATCAAATCAATCGTCCCATACGTGACCTCTCCCCTTCCAACTCCATCTTCTTCCCCAACTCACCTCAAGAACCCTAATCTTCTTCTTCTTCTCATAACTCTTTCAATTCTCCACCAAATCCAGTGATTCTTGAGCCGATCTTGTGTAGTTTGTCGCGAGGAACAAAACCCCCATAACGGTTTCCATCAATTCTTGCTCGTTTGCAAGATTTCTGGGCGTGAGTTTTTAGGGTTTTGAAGAGTGTTCATCCAAGTCTCTTGCTTTGCACCTTTTCTTAGTTCTTCTTGTTTATCTACACTTAAGGTATGAATTTTCAGTAAATTTATGCATGATTTTCATATGTATTGTTGATTTCTTCCGAAATTTTAAGCTTAGTGTTTAAGAGTAGGTTGTTTAAGAGTAGGTTGTTTATCATAATGTATGATGTTTTAGCATAAACTTTAGATTGTTTACTTTATTTGGGAGGGATTTGAGCATGCTTTAGTCTTGGTGATGTGATTACCCTAGATTTTTGCATGATTGAACATAGTTGTAATGTTGAATATTGTTGAAACCATGAAATTTTGAGAAATCTTGTGAATAAGCATGCTAAATTGATATGTAGATGTTAAAATGTGCGACTTTGGAAGTTTAAAAAGGCGATTTTACATCTAATTATTGATTGAAATTCAACATTGCATACTATGTTCAAAGTTTGAGATTGTTTGAAGATTTGGGTGTGCTAATTGTTCTTTATTGTCTTTTGATTGTAGCTATGTTTGGAAGAAACAAGAAAGCAAAAACCTCCGGGCAAGGTTTGCCTTCGGGAGCCGGTGCAGGCTCGGGGCAATATCAAAGACGTTGGGAACAGTTAAGTAATGTAGAAGAAAGTGATGGGCAACTTATTCGATAGGATTGGGATTGGGAGGAGGCCAAGAATAGTCAGTCGGCCTCGGTTTGGAAAGACGACAAACTGAAGGCTCTTTCCCGGTACCGAAACAAGAAATTAGAGGCGAAGATGTGGAAAATGAAGATGGTCACGGGTGTTTCAAAGCCCGTACCCGAGAAGGCAGTGTGTGAGCGTACGATGGATGTCGAAGAATTTCGGAAAATCGGCATAGTTCAAAAGTTTGAAAAGCTGAACGGGTACTTGATTGGTGCGAGGATATAACCACCCGGGTGTGTTTGGGCGCAGTTTGTGAATGGCTATCTACGCTACGGTTTGAGCATTCTGATGGGCCGGCTCCTACGTGGCGGTTAGTCGGTAATATTGGCAAAAACCAAATGATCATGTCATTTGAGCATATGAATGCTATTGCAAGGTTTGATTCGCTTGGGATTGAAGCGTATGATTACTACGATTATGATCAGTTTCTGGATAACAAGGTGAACACGGCTGATCCGGAACAAATGCTAGCATCCGTATTGCCAGGTTCTGGGGGCGCAGGTGAATTGAGAAGCAATTTGTCTTTGATGGGCAAAATACTACAAGGCATTTCGTTGGAGAATGTGTTGGTGCGGTTTGGGGACCGCGGTAAAGTGAAGGCACCCGACTGCGGGGTTCTACATTCGCTGTTGTATGGGACGCCCAAGCTATCATGGCGTCAAATTGTGATGATCAATACATGGGATACAAGAGAATCATTCAAGCGGAAGATGATCCCTTATGCAAGGTTGATTATTGCAATGATTCTGCAGCAGAATGCATTGCCTCAGGAGTTGCTGTTGGTGTCTAAACCCATCGATCAGTTTAACTTCGCCTCCATGAGGCGACATTGGAAGATAACGGTGAAAGCTTTTGGTTATCTTCACACGGTTGAAGATGAACAAGGAGATACTTACCGATTCAGTGAACAGAGAGAGGGTGATGAAGAGGGTGATGAAGAAGAAGGCGATGAGGAGATGCCTAATGTTGAGGAGGAGACGGATCCTTCCGGTCCGCGGGGACCGAGGCAGAGGTATAGGAAGCAGCATAGGGAAATCTCTGCCAATGTGGCAGACTTTGTGAACCAAAGGCAGATACCGTCATACTGGTTGTGGACCCGTGGGCAACAAGCGGTTTACGATAATGTATCAGCCGGCATTGGTGAAGCGAGAGAAGCAGGAGAGAATGGGAAGAGGCGCAAGGGGCGTACTCGCAAGAGCAATGGGGTTTTCAAGCATCCTTTCGCGAGAGGGTGGAGAAACAGATGGAAGAACAACAACTGCAACAAGCGTTACAACAGTCGCAAATGGAACGCTTGTTATAGTTGCAAGAGGAAGAAAGGGCCCACAGACGGGCGTGGGAGGAAGATGAGGCTAGGCGTCAAAATGCACAAATGGAATTGGAACAACGCCGATGGAGAACTTTAGCTGTCTCTAACCAAATGGCTATGAATAATGCCAAGGTGCTCCACAATCAGGAGCGACATCAAAGAGACTGTCAAGCCGGTCTCCCATATGCCAAACACTCAGGGTGGACCGATTACCCCAATCTTCCTCATCCACAAGGCCCATCCGATCCCACCCCTCATTGGCCCGAGGCAGTCGGCTCTAGTTTCATTCCGATTCCTTACCAACCACCACCTCAAGGAGAGTCGAGCCCACTAGATAACTACAGGGATATGTTTGAGGCCCTCACTGGTTATCCATACCAGCCGAACCCGCCAGTGAACCCTAACGAGAGATATCAGCGGTAGAGGCAAGGTATGTTTTTTTTTTATTGTTGTTGTTGTATATTATTTTGTTTTCGTGATTTTTGTTTCGTTTAATTTAAAGTTTTGCCTAGTTAAATGAACGTTGTGGGTGTATTCCCTATATAACCCTCACGAGACCTCTCGTCCTCCAAGCTATTGGGGGGTTTAAAAGGGCTTGTTGCATAAACTAAATGCAACCGTGATTCCTACAAAAGTGAGTTAGGTTTGTTGTTGTTGTAAATTATTTTCCACATAAATCAAAGTAAAATAAGGTATGACTTGGTAATAATTTCATAAAAGTGGTAGAACTAGGTAACTAACAAATTTTGATGGTTGTGAGAAGCATGCTTCTACACAAGGGTTAAGATTTGTAGGTATATTGGGTTCGTGGGACAACCACTTTCATGAAGAGAAGAGGAGCACACGAGGAATGAGCTCAGAAATCAGGTGCATACGTTTCTTTTTACTTCTGATTTTTAGTTAGCAAATAAGTGGAATGTAAATTGTATATTATTTTTCCGGGGTGAAATTTTGGGGGAATTAGCCGTGTCACATCCCTTGTGCGTTTAATACTCTAGTTCTTACACATTGAGGACAATATGTACTTCAAGTGTGGGGATGGGAGAGTAGTAAAAATTTTTCGTTTTTGACCCGTTCATTTAAACACTACACATTGAGGACAATGTTTACCTCAAGTGTGGGATGGGGGAAAATTTCAAAAAAAATTCAAAATATCTTGTTTCAAAATCGATCTTAAAAACACAAGTAACTAAGTCAACGAGGGATGTTACAACCCATTTGGTCTTTTGTCATGGTCAAGTTCAAGTTAATAGCATGACGAGTATTTAGCGGGTGGTTATTTGGGAATAATCCGCCTAAGAAACTAGTATTTTATGTATGTCACATACCATACCCTTTTAGATATGTGAGGTTTGGAGCCACTTTTATATCATAGATTACATACCTTTGTTTCTTTGTTTGAGTGGACCATTAGTCATATATTGTAGAACTTGCAACTTTTGATACGTTTGAGACTATAGACCGAATACAAGCACGAGAATGATTAAGGCATTAGGTAAACCTTTTCTCTTAAAACCATTTATCTATCCTTACCCAAATAAATCCCCTAGTCGCCCATTTTGAGCCTAAACCTTTCGTTTAACCACCCTATAGGCCATAACCGTTAAACCTTTTCTTTTAAACCCGTGTGATGAAAATTCGATTATAGGAATCGTATTTGTATAGTTGTTTTTGATTGTTGCATAAAAAAAATCAGAAAGTGTCATGAAAAAAGACTTGAAAAAGCATTGAAAAAAACACAAAAAGAAGTGTTAATAGTTGTCGAATAAAAGGGTGAAAGATTATTGCCCATAGTTGATGTTTATATTTAGTCTTGTTTAAGTTAGTGGTTTGTAATAAAAATCGAATTTTCATCGCCTTAGCCACTTTAAAAAATCCTATTTCCTACCCTTAGCCTAGCCCTGTTACAACCCTTACAAAGACCTTATGACTTGTGCTTAGTGTTTGCGATCAATGGTGGAGAATGATTGAGTTGCAAGCTTATGCGGGTATGCGTTCTAATCGGTTTTGAGTGAATAGTCTTTGAAGTGCTAATACACTATAAATATTAGCCAATTTACAAGCCGAGTGGAGAGAACATTGTGAGGGATGTGCATGAATTGTTGGTTTCACGGGCGGGTTAATCTTGTGTAACCATTTGTGTATGTGAAATCACATTACCGTTAAATATATTGAAAATTGTAAAAAGTTTGAACTTTAGCATGACATTGGACCTTAACCTTCATCTCGGGAATGGGGAGTGTATTTGTTGTTCGACCCATGTGAAAGTGAAAAACAGATTTGCTTGAGGACAAGCAAAAGACAAGTGTGGGGATGTGATACGTGGTCGAAAACCGGTGCTTGTAATTGCTTAATTTGATGTTATTACACAAGTTTTAGTTTCGAATAGCCTACTGTTGATTAGATATGTATTTTGCAGGTCTAGCGGAGTTAAAGGAGCTTTTCGGGAGCTTTACGGGTCACCGGGAGGAAAAACGAGCCACCAGGAAGCGAAATGGGTCAACCGGGAGAAGGAAAGCGAAAAAATAGAGAATGCAGTTTCTGGACACCGTCGCCGACGCCCAGGAGGGCCGTCACCGACGGTTGGTGCATTTATCCGTCGCTCGAAAGGTTCGTAGACAGCATGTTTGGCCGTCGAAGAATTTTGAGAAAGCACACACCGTCGCCGACGGGGCTTCAGGCCGTCGGCGACGGCTCACCAATGTTGCCGACGCGAATTGCTCACTTGCTTGGTTACGGGAACGAGTAAAAGCGGGTGGTTGGCCATTATTGTGGGAGTTACACTTTGCTAAGAGTTTGAAAAACATCTTTTGGAGCCACTACTCATCATCTATCACTTACCATTCCATCCAACATCATTCACACCCGAAAATCAAGAATCAAATCATCATCACATTCTTGATTCCAAACCCTAGCTCCATCCATCGATTCATCCGTTCCTCATCATTACCTACCCAAACCCTAAACCTCATCATCCATCATCCTCAAGGCTTCAAGATGTTCAACTTCGAGCTCTCAACATCCGGTGATCAAGCTATTTCGATCATGTGTGGCTAATTTCTTGGAGGTATCACCCCGGTGTAGACTTTTGTAAGATTTAAGGTTTATTATGTTTTGATAATTGTTTTGTGACAACTTGAAATGCATTTGAATCTTAGACAATTGTCCTACGTTGGTATTGAATTTGCAAACTGTCGAGTGAATGATTAAATTTGACTTTGTGAAATGAATACACGTATTTATGCCTTGTCTTTTGGTAGGATTTGCTAGTCCAAAGTAACGAAGTGTATCATGGTCCGTTGTTTATGACGTTGATAGCGATTGACACCTAAGCTTTGTGAATGCGACCCGTTAATGAACTATTTCAAGTAAAGCTAATTAAAATACATAGTAACCCTAAGTCTTGCATTAGTTGAAACCGGGTGTGAACCTTGTTTTCTTATCATTGTTCAAGCAATCAATTTCATTTCTTGCAACTTGTTAATCATTAGTAGTTAATCCATTTAATCATTTTAGTAATTATAATTCACATCTTTCAATTAAACAAAAATACAAAAATATATCATAGCAAGCTTCATAAGTGTGACACCTTTTCATAATTCAATCGAATCCATTCGCAAACCACATACTCTTCGTGTTTCGACCCCTTACTATCACTAACTATTTGTTAAGGGTAATTTGGGACTATAAATATTATCTTTGACCGGAGCGCGACACTCCGATCACAAACCCTAGGCTTTCTCTAAATCATCGACGGCAACACTTCCTTCCAAAGATCTTCGTGATTTTCATCTTGGTTCTTCCGGTTAGTGCATATACAACAATTGATTAGTTTTGTTATTTCTTAATGTTCGTTAGATATGAATTCATAATTATCAATGATCGATGATTTATGGAGCATGACATGGTTAGATTATTGTGGTAGTTATGTATGTCGAGATTTAAACGTGGGATTAGGATAACACTTGTGAATCAACGATCAATCTGTTAATGTGTGTAAGGTTGTCAAATAATGAGGTAGTTATTATCTAGGGTTCATACAATAACAGATTTGATCCATGTTGAGAGTCGAATGATTATGATTGCTATTGTTAAGTGTTAGAATCATGATTAGGGCTTCTGTGTGTGCCTGGTTATCTAGTAATGCCGACGAAACATGTGAGGTTTCATCACACTCACATGCCGACGAAACATGTGAGATTTCGTCACTTTGAGGTTTCATCGCTTTGAGGTTTCGCTGTAGGTCAAAATCTCACAAACAGGATGTAGTTTGGTACGAGTATAATAATGTATGATTATATGCTGACCTTTGTCTGTTGAAGATATCAGTTATGCATGAGGAAGCATGATTCGGTTTTGATTAGCATACTTGACTATTGAATATTGTTACGGAACATGCATGTGGGTTCGGATATACATGAGTAGAATAACTGTTATGTGCCATTCGGTGATTGTTGCATACACACACACTATAATTATGATTCATACGTAAACCTTATGAATGTAAATTGATATCGCATACGTGAATACCATAGGCTGTGATTGTTTAAGTGTGAACAGGTAACAAATCAAACCGAGCAAACCAAGGTGAGTTTACTTCTCTCAAAACAAGCATGCATCCGGTGGGGAAAATCAAACAGTTAAAACTTACAAACGGATTTTCGTAAACCCATATCCTTGTAGGGGATATGGGGCGGTTTTCAAATACCCACATCCTTGTAGGGGATGTGAGGCGGATTTCACAATGCTATACTTGCAGGGGATATGCAACGGTTTTCAGTAAAAACGTTATGGTTAGATAATACACTCACTTTCTATCACTTAAGTCCCATCATACTACCGGGTTGTTGCTTGTAGGGCAACGGGGTTATTAGTTGATAGCGCTATTAGGTTTGGCACCCTCACGACGTACCTGGATAGGACGGGCGTGAACTAATAACTTTAAATCATGACCAATGTTTGATAGAGCATTGGGGAAGGGCAAAAAGGGCCGTCTGCGGTATCGAGTTATTATCAACATAACAGTCATAACACATCATAAGTCACTACTTGGTATTAAACGGTTAAAACAAACTGTGAACTCACCAGCGTTGTCTGATACACGTTTTCTGCATGCTTACAGGTCCTTAGGTACATGGATTGGAACTTGCTATCTGGGAGTGCTAGAGTGGTCATGGGTCGTAGCTCTTGGATACAAGTTTAACGATTATCGTACTCTTGATTTGAAACATTTGATTTACAATTTACATTATGCTTCCGCTGAACAAATTGGTTTTGATTGTGTTTGGATTTACTTTATGAAATCAATGGAAATTTTTATTAAATTCTATGTTATGGTTCAATGTTATTGATTGGTGGCTAGATCCTGGTACGTCACACGTCACGCGGTGTTCCCGCATGTGGTATTTTGGGGGTGTGACACATGCGTTTTTCTCTAAAGAAAAAAAAAAGATAACTTCTTATGGGTCCTTGAGAAGCTCAAAGAATTGTTGGTAGATTGCATGGAGCCACGTGTAATTGTAACAGATAGGGATCAAGCTTTGATGAATGCTTGCGATAAAGTATTCCCAAAAGCTTCCAAATTGCTATGTAGGTGGCACATCTCACAGAATATTCTAAAACACTGTCTGGCAAAATTTACGGATGAAGACTGGAAAATATTCAAGCTTTCTTGGTCTCGACTGTGTAGTTCTCCCACTCCGACACTATACAATTACAACTTTCAGCGTCTTTTCACGCGACTGATTAACGACGAACGATCAGGTACATATTATATTAGTTTACATACATTCGTCCATACATATATACATACAAACATTACAAATCATTGTATTCAATTTTTTTCAGATGTTCTGGATTATTTGTATGATGTGTGGCTGAAAGATTATAAAGAAAAGTTTGTTTCAGCTTGGACTAACACACTTCCCAATTTTGGTCAACATACAACCAACAGAGTTGAAAGCCAACTTTCTATGTTTAAGAGATACATTAAAGGGCCAAACAACTCGCTCCATAGACTTGTGTGTCTTGTTGGCAAAGTTGTAGAGTCACAAAAGATACAAATAAAACTTAGTTTTCAGAAGAGCAGGTCCGTGCAAATGGGGGACCACAGATTTCCATTTTTTGACAACCTACGCGGTAATGTTTCCCAAAAAGGCTTAGAGTTATTGGTTGTCGAGAGGAAGAAGCTACATGCGTTGAGGGTAGGAGGGGGACTTGTGGCCACCAGCTTTCTACGGGTTGTGGGTTGCCATGTGCGTGTCAGATGGAGTGGTGGGAAAATACAGGTAACATAACAACTATAACATATGCTTCGATCCATAGAATATAATCATCATTATATTTCATGTTTTAACAATGATTCTTGAAAAACAGGTTGCAAAATTCCACTTACCGCGATAGACAAATTCTGGACAAAACTTGATTTTTCCACAGAAAAACTTAATCAAGACAAGTGTAATATTCAGGTGGAAATGGATAGACTCACACAGCAACTACAGACGCAGCCACCTCTAGTGTTAAAAAGTATGTTGTCGAAGATGAAAGCGGTGTTGAATCCAAGTATGACTGACCATCAACCGCCTGAGGTACAACAAGATACCCGGGGCCGCCCAACTAAGAAAGCAAAACAACAAAAGAATGAAGACCTTGCGAGACGTAAAGATAAACAACCCGAATCACAGAGGAACGACTACACTCAAAAGCCAAATGTGCGACGTAGTCGTTCAAAGAAAAGCAAAGAAGAAAAAAAATACACTTCCGATTATAGATAAAGACTTTCCACTGTTGGCCGGGCACAGATACATACGTATATACATACATATATTTAGAATTCTTTTTCAATTTTTTATTTTTTAATATTTTTTAGTTTTTTGTTTTTTTTGCCAATTATAGGTACAAAAACATGATCGAGCGTTTTAAGGATTGGCTTCCATCTAGCTATCGGAGATACATAACACATATCGAAGATGCCCAGCCGGACGGTAATTGTGGGTTTCGATCCATAGCTATGGGTTTGGGGTATGACCAGAAACAGTGGAAGTGGGTCCGCCAAGAGCTACTCGACGAGATGTTCATTAACAAAAAGCGTTGGGGGCATATACTCGAATCATTGGACAAAGGATGTTACGAAAATGTGTATCGATCGATAAATTGGTTAAATGTTGAACCTGCACCTATGGCATGCTGGATGGTGTTGCCCTACACAGGGTTGTTGGTGGCTCAAAAATTTGGGGTGATTGTTCAACATTTAAGCAACGGTGTTTGTCAAACTTACTTCCCGATGTTCGATGGACCGCAGGTTTACCCGAACCATTCCATTTTAACGATTGCTTATGTCGAAGATGGCCATTTCATCATGGTTAAGTTAGCGGATGATAGCCCGATGCCAGTACCAAATGGACTTTGGAATATATACCGAAGTATGGAAGCTATGGAATGGGAGACAATGTACATGTCTCGTATTACACAGGGTAGGGCGTTACTACGTAGTAATAGAACTCGATAAAAAGAAGTTATTGACTTGTATTAGGTGTAGCATCCGTGAAACATAGTGTACGCAACGAATTTATTAATGTTTCTCTTTAATATAATTTAAATATATTGTAACATCCGTCAAATATAGTGTATGCAACAATTTTTTTATAAATTTTTTTTAATTAAAGTGCTTCATATAAAATAAAGGAGTACAAAATAAATAAAAAACTATTGTTTTAAAGGGATTTAAAATTGTTGACTCAAACTAAAAATAAAATCGGTTATTGTTTTTTTCTAATAAAAGGAATTAATTTAATATAAATAAATGAATAATAAAAAATGTCAAAAATGCAAAAAACCAGCCATAAACCAGTTTCAACGCTGCTCGAACTCGTGACCTCCCAGTTAAATGCACCCGTCCCTTCCACTGGGACAAGTGTCTCACCCATTGATTATCCCGATTATTATTTCTCTTATACTAAGTTTCATAGATTCAAAATTCAAAAAGGAAAGTACAACTCCTATGCGCCGCTCATTGAACCATACGGCTCTCATTGAACACAAACACTTTCCCAACTTCAATAAAGGGGTAAAATAGATCTAAAATTTGAAAACTCACACACTAAAACACCAAGAACACACACACAAACGCTCTGGACCATACGATTTTCACAAGACAAACTCTAGACCACACGATGAAGGTTAGTTTGTATTCCAAATTTTATTGCTTAATCTTCAACCTTTTTTTTATTTTTTGGTTTTATTTCCGCCGTTTGTGGTGGTGTTGGGTTTGACGGTGGTGGGGGATTGACGACTGTGGGTGATTGACGACGGTGGGGGATTGGTGGCGGTGGGGATTGACGGCGGTGGGGGATTGACTATGGTGGGGAATGACGACGGTGGTGATTGACGGTAGTGGTGGTGGTGGTGGCTGTGGTGGTGGTGGTGGGGATTAATGGCAGTGGTGGTGGGGATTGATGGCTGTGGTGGTGGTGGTTAATAAATGACAATTGAAAAATAATTAAAGACATAATAATAACTGATAAATAAAAATTTGACATTTTATAATACACACAATTCATTTCATAAAATATCGTCATGGGTCAAAGACCCTACCAGACCACCGGCCCGACCCGTTTGCCGGGACTAGATATAACATCGTTTTTTTTTTTAAATGTGCTTATGTTTTATTATTATTATAATAATAATTATTATTATTATTATTATTATTATTTGTTATTATTATCATTATTATTATTATTGTTATTATTATTATTGGTCAATAAACAACTCATTATGTGCATATGCTTTATTATTATTATTATTATTATTATTACTATTATTATTATTATTATTATTATTATTATTTATTGTTATTATTATTATTGGTCAATGAGCAACTCATTATGTGCATATGCTTTATTATTATTATTATTACTATTATTATTATTACTATTATTATTATTATTATTATTATTATTATTATTATTATACGATACGTCAAGC
Organism: Helianthus tuberosus; assembly: GCA_030545235.1. NCBI lineage: Eukaryota > Viridiplantae > Streptophyta > Magnoliopsida > Asterales > Asteraceae > Helianthus > Helianthus tuberosus. The sequence continues at coordinate 6,309 of JARYGA010052526.1, read as the reverse complement.
CAAAACGTATTTAAGCAATGGTGTTTGTCAAACTTACTTCTCGTTTGTTCGATGGTCCGAAGGTTTACCCGAACCATTCCATTTTATCGATCGCTTATGTCGAAGGTGTCTATTTCATCATTGCTAAGTTAACGGGATGATTGCCCGATGTCGGTACGAAATGGACTTTGAAATACCCCACCGACGTATAGAAGCTATGGAATGGGTGACAATGTACATGTATCGTTTTACACAGGGTAGGGCATTAGTAGATAGTAATAAAACTTCACGAAAAAAGAATTTGTTAACTTGGCAAAGGTGTAACATCCGTGAAATATAGTGTATGCAACAATTTTTTTATAAAAAAAAATATTAATTAGGGTTTATAACATAAAAACCCTTAATTACCACACAAAAATTTTTTAAAAATTAATTGCATATGAGTCATATAGGGCAATGAGACCCATTTACAACTCCTATAAGGTGCTCATTGACCAATAAGCCTCCCCTGGTGGACACATTATGAGTGTCTCATTGACCAATAAGCCTCCCCTGGTGGTTTCCACTTTTATCAAAGGTGGAATAATTCAACTAGGGGAGACTTATTGGTCAATGAAACACTCATAAGATGTCCACCAGGGGAGGCTTATTGGTCAATGAGCACCTTATAGGAGTTGTAAATGGGTCTCATTGCCCTATACGACTCATATGCAATTAATTTTTTTTAAAAATTTGTGTGGTAATTAAGGGTTTTTATATTAAAAAACACCCTAATTAATATTTTTTTTTATAAAAAAATTGTTGCATACACTATATTTCACAGATGTTACACATTTGCCAAGTTAACAAATTCTTTTTCTTGAAGTTCTACTGCTAACCACTAACGTCCTACCCTGTGTAATACGATACATCTACTAACACCTTTGCCAAGTTAACAAATTCTTTTTCGTGAAATTATTTATTGTTATTATTATTATTATTATTATTATTATTATTATTATTATTATTATTATTATTGTTATTGTTATTATTTATTGTTGTTATTATTTATTATTTTTTTTGTTATTATTTATTGTTGTTTTTATTATAATTATTTATTATTATAATTATTTATTATTATTATTGTTATTATTTTTGTTATTATTTATTATTATTATTTATTATTATTATTGTTATTATTATTGTTATTATTTATTATTATTATTATTTATTGTTATTATTATTTATTATTTTTATTTTTATTATTATTTATTATTATTATTATTATTATTATTATTTATTATTTATTATTACTGTTATTATTATTTATTATTATTATTATTATTTATAGTTATTGTTATTTTTATTATTATTATTATTATTATTATTTATTATTATTGTTATTCTTTTTATTATTATTATTTATTATTATTATTAATTATTATTGTTATTGTTGTTGTTATTATTATTATTGTTATTATTTTTATTATTATTATTATTATTATTTTCATTATTTATAGAGTTAATTACATAGTTAGTCCCTGTGGTTTGCATAAAGTAACATACTTAGGTATTAATAGTTTAAAATCACATTGTAGGGTATTAACCTTTCATTTTGTAACGTTTGGGGGTATTAAGGCTATTTGTAGGCTTAAAATCACATTCTATTAGTATCTAAGTATGTTATTTTGTGCAAACCACAGGGACTTCCTATGTTACTACCCTGGAAGTTAATACCTCAAAACGTTACAAAATTAAAAGTTAATACCCTAGAAGGTGATTTTAAACTATTAGTACCTAAGTAGGTTATTTTGTGCAAACCACAGGGACTAACTATGTTTTTGTTATTATTTTTATTTTTTATTTATTATTATTATTATTGTTATTATTATTTATTATTATTTTTATTATTTTTCTTATTATTATTTATTATTATTATTTATTTTTATTATTTTTATTATTATTATTTATTATTATTATTTATTGTTATTATTTATTATTATTATTTATTAATTTAATAATTTTTCCGTTATAATTAATTTAATAAATTTTTTGGTTTTAATTAATTTAAAAAATTTTCTGTTATAGTTAATTTAATTAACTTTTGGTTTTAATTAATTTAATAATTTTTCTGTTATAATTAATTTAATAATTTTTTCAATTTTATTTAATAAATTTTATGTTATAATTAATTTAATAAATTTTTCGATTTTAACTAATTTAATAAATTTTCTGTTATAATTAATTTAATAAATTTTTGGTTTAATTAATTTAATAAATTTTCTGTTATAACTAATTTAACAAATTTTTCAGTTTTAATTATTTTAATAAGTTTTCTCGTATAATTAATTTAATAAATTTTTCGGTTTTAATTAAGATTAAAAAAGAAAAAAACCCCAAAAAATGCAAAAAACCGCCTCTAAACCCGGATCGAACTCGTGACCTTTCCCTTAAATGCACCCGTCCCTTCCACTGGGACAAGTGTCTCACCCATTAATATTTCCGATTATTAATTTTCTTATGCTTAGTTCCAGAGATTAAAAAAGAAAAAAATTTATGCGCCCCTTATTGCCCTATACGCCCCTCATTGATTCAAAAACTACTTTTCAACTTTGACCGAATAGAGAACAGATCTAAAAGTTAACCCCCCACACACACTAAAACACCAAGAGAACACACACTGTCTCTCTCGTATCGCTCAATCCGAACATATCAACCTATACGATGCATATTTTCATAAAAGGTTAGTATATTATTTCATCTTTCCTTTGTCTATTTTTGTTTTTTTTTTTTTATTTTGGCCGGTGGTGGGTTGTAAAGGTTGACCGGATAAGTTGGGGATGGTGATAAAGGTGTCACCGAAATAGTTTTTATAGAAAGTCCTTCTTGTCCTTCACTTTTTTAAACTTTGGCCGGAATCTCGCCGGTAAAGCAGTTTTGAAACTTTGGCCGGAATCTTGCTGGAATAGTTGGGGATGGTGATAAAGGTGTCACCGGAATAGTTTTTTTTTAATTTTGGCCGGAATCTCGCCGGTAAAGCAGTTTTGGCCGGTGAAGTCCTTCTTGTCCTTCACTTTTTTAAACTTTATTTAGTACAAATCTTAAATTTAAACATTAAAATTGTAAAAAGTTTTTATAGAAATTATTTTGTTTTCTAAATTTATTTAATATTTCTGTAAAAAAATGTAAGTTATAAAAAAAATTAATTCGAAAGGTTTATTGAAGAATAATGTGTTACAAATAAAATAAATTAGTTATTTAGTTATGTCTTATTTGGTGTGAAGTGTTGATTATTCGGGTGTTATTTGGTATTGTTTGTCGATTATTTAGATGTTAATTTGTTATAAACTTTGTCGACTATTTAGGCGTTAATTTCGTTAAGGTGGGTCGGCTATACAATTCGTTACTGAAATTATTACAAGTTTATAAAAATTGTAAAAACTTTATAATATGACATGTATTATATATTATTTTTTGCAGATATGTTGTCAGACGAGGAGGAGTTTAGTGCGGCACAGGTGCCTGGATTCGATGAGATGGCCGGGGGTGATTGTTTGGGTATTCCCTATATGGACTACCCAAACAATTCTAGTGAGTATAAACGTTTTAACAGGTTGCGACAAATGAAGGTGGCTCGGCAGTGGTCGTTGTCATGGGAGGCTTTACGGGAGGTCGGGGAGGAGGAGAGAGCCCAGGGTTTGATCAAGGAGAATTCCCCGTGGGATCGCATGTTTTCGGTGGCGGCTGGGTCGTCTTATAGGACCATGATCGTGGAGTTTCTGTCCACATTCGTGTTTCGTCCACGGCCGACTGACCGGCCCAATTCGGATATGGATGATCCGAACGTGAAAGCACCGCCTCCCGAGGTATCTTTCTATTTGTTCGGGCAGCAACAAAATATGTCGTTGCGTCAGTTTGCTGTTGCCACCGGGTTCTATACCGATGATGAGTTGATTCAGGACATCTATACCACTGCGATTGGGCTATGCATGATGATCAGTTGTTTGCTTGGTGGCCCACTCTATGTCCTGGACCCTTCGGTAAGAAGGCCCAAGTTTCTACGATTCCTGACCCACTCGTTCGCTACATACACCGCTGCATTGCCACGTCAATCTCTGTGTGTGGCAAAAGCAACGAGTGGGTCACGAAGGTGGATCTGTTGTTTCTGTACCGCTTATATACGGGCACACCGTGCGCCCTCCATCGCTGTCTGGCGGAGTATTTCGCCTCGTACGGCAAATGGCAGAGGCGTATCCGTTTGATTGGAGGGGCGTTTATCACGCGTATTGCCCAACATTGCGGTCTGTATTACCCATTCCTTGAGGATATGCCGGCCCCAGCACTACACGAGCCCTTAGATCTTAGGACGATGAGAGGGATGAAGATTGCGGTGAACTTTCCGGATCTCGGGCATCAATTTGTTGACGATCACCAACAGATTTTTGAACCCCAACCGATAGTCCACCAGGCACTGCTCTAGGCTGGGGAGGTGGAGATGCCGCATATTGCTGACGTGCCTTTTATGGATGGAAACATGGAGCCTCAGGTTGACCAGGGGCATCCGCAGGAGCCGCCACAGATTCCACAACGCGTTTATCATGCAGTGCGGTTGCCTCAGTCCACCCAACGTCTCCTTGAGAGGCTGGTGGCGGGTCAGGATGGTATGATGGTGAGCTGCACACAGCAGTTTCAGCGGATGGACAGACGGATGGACAGACGGATGGACCAGATGGAGGATTTGATGTAGTGGGTGATGGCTAGTGAGGCCGAGAGACATACCCAGGCGGTGTAACATCCGTAAAAAACGGACCTCCGAAATCCGACCCGGATTTTCTTTTTGTAAAACCGAATCCTTTAAAAAAATTAAATAATAAGAATTTTTGAATATTTTATTTTATATTCAAAATTATATCGTTTACTAACCATCGGATTTAAAACCGGAATAAAAGCGGAGGTTTACAAGCGAAACTCAGTTAACTCGGTTAATAGTTATAAGGGAAATAATTAACTACGTTAAAATTGATGGTTAAAACAAGTTCTTAACTTAAAAGGATTAAAACCGTCAAAAATATCAAAGTTACAAGTTAAGGGGTTGTTTTTGTAATTTAAGGAAACTATATGTTTAAAACGGGTAAGCTAACTAGGTTGGTAAACCTAGTTAAGTTGGTATATATTGTAATTAACTAGGTTAGTTTATCGGTTAGTGTTATAAAAGAAATGAATTAACTTAGTTACTCTATTATGTATATTAACTTAGTTAATTTAATTGTATTAACTAGGCAAGCTATATAAAAGAACTCAGGGCAGCAAACAGTTAAACTTGAGGGGCCTAGGTGATATTTTCTGAAACTAAATAAAAAGGTGAAATTATAAAAAAAGACAGTTCACCAAGAATTTCGAACCCGGGTCACTTCGTTCAAACAACAGCGCCCTCACCACTTGACTGAGTCCACTTTGGTGAGAGAGATCCGACGCGTAATTCCTATAACCTCAGCTTAGAAGGTTAGTCGAAAAAAATTAAATAAACGCGTGACAAGGAACTAGAACAGTAGAACCCAGGTCACATGGGTGAGTTGTGCAACGCGAAACCAGCTGCTCTGCAGCGTTTTTAGCGATGGAAACAGCGTGCAATACAATAAAACCCAGCCCATGAACCTAATACCTTTTTCTCCTTTCTTCTTCTCCATATGCGCGACCCGACTCTTGATCTTCCAATAACACGATGTAACAGCTCCCTAAGGGTCACATTAAACTCGTATTAACAAGGTTTAAAGTTACTTATCATCTAATCGTTCAAGAAACATCCAAAAACCCTTCAATCGAAGTCGGTTTTGATCACCATTAAAACACCTTGAAGAACACAATTGGGTTTTGTATCAAATCGTTATATTAGGCCCGGAAACTTTTACAATTCATTCTCCTGATCAAAACATGCAAAACCCCACTGAAATTTCTCCATTTCATCATCTCTACATCGCGAATTTAATCGAAGAATGAATCTAGGGCTTGTAACTTGTGCAGACGATATCTCCTTCAATTCTCAACCTTTTAAGGTAATTCCAAAGCTTATTATGCTTTATTTTTCATCCTCTACAAAAGCCCTCTATCAATTTCAGTAATAAGAGTCTGAATTATTCGAATTTAATTTTAGTTGAAATTAGGGTTCTTCGCTCTTAGAATTTGGGGCTTTTAGACCTATGTTTTGATGAAATTGAAAGTATAATGTTGTTATATATCATATTAGCATGTTATGTGTAAACTTTGGGAATTTTTAGATATCAAATTGGAATTTTTGTGAATTATATATATTTTAATCTCCATTTAAATCAAATAAAAATACAAGATAGTCTT
>JARYGA010052525.1:0-120963 GCA_030545235.1 Helianthus tuberosus | reverse complement strand
AACAATCCAATACATGCTTACTATTATGTTATGCTTGATTCACGTTTTCTGGGTGATTCTTATGTGATGAACTTGTCATTAACTTCGTACGAGCCTCCACTTAACATGTATAGAGCTATAGGAGTGCGAGGACCGTGATCGTCTTCAATAATTGCTCCGACCGGATTGGTTATCTACGTGCAATGTGTGGAATCCATGCAAGAGATCGACATTAAGACCATACAAATACCGTTAAGATCACTTCTCATTAATGATTGAAGAGTTACAGATCCTGAGAGAATTTTGGCAGAGCTTCGCTATGTCTCACCAAAAGTTACATTACAAATGAACCCAACACCTCTATTTATAGACATTGATGGCTTCGTACGAAGCTGTGCCTGGCTTCATACGAACGGAGGTGTCAAGCCAAAACAAATAAACTTGCCTATACTATGTCCCTTCGTACGAAGGCACTAACAGATTACAAAACCAAGACAAGTTAAATCAAACACATACACAAACATTATACATAGACTCAATACTAGACGTGAGCTATAGATATATTGCATTCACAGACCCCCCCTTGGATGTAGCTGTAGTCGTCTTGTATAGTCTTCATTCATCTCTTCCTGTTGTTTCTCCTCTCTCTGTACTTTCTCTTCCTTTCTTCAGCTCGTTTAGCTAACATCTGCTTTTGCTTATGCCTTCCTTCATCAATCCACCATTCACGCCATTCCTTAATTCCATCCATAGTCTTGGACCACTTGGGAATTTTACGTTCTTCAGATTCAATTGGAGTTTGATCTGTATCAAACTTCCCCATTCCCAGTCTCCACTTTGCACTCTTCGCTGCTTCAGCCATTTTTCTATCCATTCTTTTATTGTGGCATTGTTCTTTCATAAACTCTTCATGTTCAAGATGTCTCCAGCTTGACTTCCAATAGTGCCCTGAATTTATGTCTTGTTTAAAACACACATTCACTACCTTCTGGTATTGTAGAGCTTGTTCTTTATCTGCCAGAAAGTACATGATCTTGTTGAAGAATAAGCATTCGATATCCTTCTTTGAACAGTTCACCAACCACATAGGATCGATCAGGAAGATTCTCCTGTAAACCATATCCTTATCACGTAGACCAATCACCGCCTGATGTGTTTTCGGATCGTATGCCCAACCCCTGAATTCTTTGTAGAAATCCTGCTCCATTTCCTTTAGTGGCATATTCTTTAAACATCTTGGACGCTTCACATGCAGGGTGATGTCTTTCTCTCCAGTTATCGGATTAATCTTTACTATCTGCTTAGGATACTATGGCTTCCATTATGGGAATTTATCACGTGCTTGCCCACGAATGTAATACCAAAACTTCGACTCGTAGTATCTAACTTCTGGACCCCATTCGAGTTGTTGGATATTCTTCATCTTGACCAACTCCTCAACATCCCACCAAGGCAACGTCTTCAAGTCTTTGACATATTCGAAGTATTGTACTCTGAATTCACGTTTAATTGCATAAACTTTCAGATCATCTAGATACCCCCAGGATAAGATATCTCTGAGAGATTCGTCTGGATAACTCTTAAAGAACTTCAATGGCCTCTTAAACTTACACTCCTCAGGCATTGGTCTGAACCGTTTCTTACGTTCTTCTCAGAGTTCTTCTTTAGAAAGCTTCCTAGGAATAAGCACTCTGTGAATGTGGGAAAATCTGAATCTCGACCTAGTAATGCATCTATTCTTCATTGTCAGAATCAGAATCATCTTCGAACACCACATCATTAAAGTTGTCAGCTTCCTCAAACCTTTCAAATACATACTCACCTTCAGGACCATGATCTTCTATATCTTTCTCGAAGTCGAATGTGAACTTATCTTCCTCATTCAGACCAAGAGCTTTCTTCATCGACTCCCTCATCCAATTCTCGACTAGTTCACCTTCTTCAATATCATGTTGTAAGTATATAACTTTAGGAGCATAAGAACGTTTGGTACCTGACGACTCCCCCTGAGGATGAACATCCTCAACTTCTTCATTCTGCGTGTCATTCAGGAAGTCAAGATCTTGCTGATTGCCCGTTCGACTCACCACAATAGCACCACTGTTATCGTCATCATTACCATTACCACCTTAAGGATAATCATCTATAGCCCTGAACAAATCATATGTATTTTCTTTGCTCTGCGATGCTTTACCTCATTTAACCTTCTTGTTTCAACTAAACTATAAGGAACATCCACAGCTTCACTGACAATTATAAACTGCTGAGCAAGAACAATGGCTGTTTCGGTGTTAACCTCAACAATGCTTGCTTGTTGTTCCTATTGACTTGATGTCACACCCCGACCACATAAAACAACAAACCGTCATAGAATCGTTGAGGAGTCATGTCACAGAATTACTGTTTCACAACACATGATACTTAAAGTTTAGTATTACAAAATGAAATGATTACATTGTCTTGGATTTAACGAAAACCTAACATAAATTAAACTGTCTTCCATGATTTTAAGTTACTAAGGCCTAAGTCCGCCCTAAATGTAGCATGCTCAATCATCAAACATTCGCTCCTGAAACATATGTGAAAGTAAGTACGTCATCATAAAAATGCCTGTGAGTAACATAGGTTTTGTGATGAAGATTCATGGCTTTGAATGTTAAAAGAAATGTTTAACTAAAAAGTAGCCATGAACCTTTGTAAAAAACATGTTTTCTTTTATAAAATCAGATGAAAATCAATATGAAAATCAAATGATTTTAAAGAATGATGCATGGTTAACTTAATAACCAAAATATGTCTTTTGTAGAAGATGTCATGTCTTTGTATAAAGTGTGTCATGTCTTTGTATAAAATGTATCTTGTCCTTGTATAAAATATGTCATATGTAAAACAATGTCTTGTGAAAAATATGTCATGTCTTTGTATAAAATGTATCTTGTCCTTGTATAAAATATGACATATGTAAAACAATGTCTTGTGAAAAATATGTCATGTATTTGTATAAACCAAGTGTCATGTATAAACAATGCCTCGTGTAGGCCACGTGTCATGTATAAACCAAATTCTTGGATAATTTGTGTCATGTGTAACAATCTCATGTATATTCAATGTCTTGCATAACAAATGTCGAGTAATAACTAATGTCTTGTTTAACATACCAAAATGTCATAATCAATATAAGCATGTCATGTAAAAATGTCTTTGTAAACCATGTACTAAGTATGCTAAGTCAACATACTAGGTAAAGTGTTCATGAAATCAAGGTGCTAGATATGCTAAGTCAACATATGAAGCAAAATGGATCCTTGAAATCATGTACTATATGTGTACTAGATGAACATAGCATGTATTTGTCATGAAAACATGAAAGTAACAATAAGCACATATGTTTCACCCCAAGATATTTAAAAGCATTAAAAGAGGGGATCTATGTACTCACCTTTGGGTGCGTTTTATGTTATCTCAAACCCTCAAATAGTTTATTCGTCCTAAATTAAGTAAGAATGATTTAATAATAAAAAATTCACAAAATATATATGTTTCTCCAATACTTAGAATTTTCACGTAACTTTGAGATTTTCTCATAAAGTATTTATTTTTTATTATGTTGCTGTATTTATATATATATGCGTTCATATATATATATAGTGTGAGGTTCATTGGGGAACAGTGGGGAACCGACTCAAACGAACTTCGATTTGACTCATTCCAGCGGCGTTGGAACTGGCTCGTCGAACCCTAACTAGGATCTCTTAATCCTAAACCCTAAATCATAACCCATAACCCTAAATATATTAGGGTTTGGCTTTTAGGGTTTAGCTTTAGGGTTTAGATTTAGGGTTTTGCTTTAGGGTTTAGGGTTTAGCTTTAGTGTTTAGGGTTTAGCCTTAGGGTTTAGCTTCAGGGTTTAGCTTTAGGTTTAGCCTTTAGGGTTTAGCTTTTAGGGTTTATAGTTTAGATTTGACGGTTTAGCTTAGGTTTTAGCCCTATTTTTTAGCTTTAGGGTTTAGAGTTTAGGAGTTAGGATTTAGGGTTCAGGGTTAAGAGATCTTAGTTAGGGTTCGACGAGCCGGTTCCAACGCCGCTGGTATGAGTCCAATCAGAGTTCGTTTGAGTCGGTTCCCCGCTGTTCCCCACTTTTTTAGTGTTCCCCAATGAACCTTCCCATATATATTTGAGAACTTTGTGACTTGAACGATTTTATTGGTGACCCTCATTATGTTATACTCGTTAACAAACCCGTTTATAAGCAATGTATCTACGCTATGCGCGTCGTAATATATGTACATAAACGTGAATATATTATCAATCTCGTAATACGTGTAATCTCGTCAACTTATACACTTTTTCATTTTTAAAGCATTTATACATAAAATACCTTGTTAAGTTAACCTATGTATCATTTTCTTTCTTGACAAATAAGTTACACATTTAACGCGACTTTACTTATATTACCGCTTTAAACACAAAAGTGTACATGCATAGTCTAAATCTCCGCTATTATGTCAACAATTAATATATCATCATACACATATTCTAAATCACATAACACATTATAACACATAAGGTTCATCCATGAACAAACCATTAACACATTATAACACATAAGGTTCACCCATGAACAAACCATTCTTGTGTACATTGAATACACCTATTTTAGTGATTCTGTAGGATCGTTTGCACAACCAAAACGAGTCGTTCAGAAGAGTTCTAATCAATACGAGAGGCGGAAACAAACGTATCGACTTTGAATCAGCTAGATTTACACACAGAATCACTTTAATTGTCTTGTTTATTGATTTGACCCGATTACAGTTCAAATGACACATCAGCAGCACTTCGGCTCTGGAATCTGGAACTATTACAAACGAAATCACAAGGCTGGTATTTATAGGAGAGGCATTTCGCACGAAATAGCCATGACCCATTTCGTGCGAAATGGTCTGTTTCATCTAGAACTCCTATTTTCTCGTACAACGTGCCCGGATCTATCTAATCTATTACAAGACTCGATACAAGACGAAGTCGACAGACATATGCGCCAACAGACTCCCCCTTGGATGTTGTCGAAGTCTTCAGTGTCGAGTCTTCAAAGTCTTCAGTTTTTATCAGTCTTTTTCGCTCTCTTTCCAAAGAGTCTAACATTGTAAGCATCCTCAAACTTCTCTCTCTTTCTCTTCCAGAATTATACCCTGACTTTTCAAATTCTCTTGATCAGATCTCTTGATTCCTTAAGTTCATCAGCATCAGTCTTTCGTGAACATTAGGATTTAAAACTGGCTCTCTAACATTCAAACTCCCCCTTGAATGTTGATCCATAATCTGATTTAAACTCTGTTCATGTTTTGCAGCCTTCACAGGTTCAGGATTATAGCCTGACTCTACATATGCTTATGCAGAAAATCCTTAGGAATCGGAACCTGGCTAACATGCACAGCTGCTATCCTGCACAAATCTCTTTCTCAAAATAAATTTCACAAATTTATATACCACATGCATATATTGTTCAAAATGATTTAACATTTAAAAATGTCTGGATGACCACTTGTAGGAATACCATTTTTTTCAAATCCAATTTTTTCATCTCACACAAACTCTCCCGTCCCTCTGTTGTCCATCATGTTTAGCAGTTGTAATTTTGAAAATCAGCTTTCCAATATCAGTTGTAAAAAATACGATGAAATAAAATCTTTTTGAATTTTCAAAATATTAAGCTAAAACACAATCTTTTTGGATTTTTGTTTTTAACGAAAAGCAGTAAAGAAATATATATAGACAATATTTTTTGTGAGTTTGTGTAAGAGGATCATACCAGTTTATGAGACAAATCACTAACACCGTTAAGCTTTAAACATTTTAAGTTCTAAACAATTCACTTAGATTGCCAGTATATTGATCCACTTAATTTTTCACACAAAGTTCAACTGTTTCGAGATACGAGATTAGTGTTTTAAATATTTAAACTTATACGCGTGTCCCACCTCAGAATATACTCTCGTATCCAGATTTCTATATCCAGTCTTACAGGTGAATGTACATAATGAAATCTGTAAACGGGTAATGCGAGACCATGAGAGCTCAGGTTAGAACTTCCGTTCAGACAAAGAGATGATGGCTCGTCTTTCGGTGTGTCCCGTTTGGGGATCTTTTCTTCAACAGCACATGATTAGCATTTTGCAATGTTTCATCATTTTTATGCTGAGGGTGAGCTTTAATATTAAAGCAGTGCAGAGCATTATACGAGGACTAGGCTATTGGTTCCGCAAAATCAGAAGTCCAGGTATAATACTCCAGATATCATCACACACAAAGACCTAGTATATCAGAAATAGAAAATCTTTCAAACAAGATTTCGGGGGTTACCCATATATCCGAGAGATGTTCCCCACAAAATAAGTAAGTATTGAATTTTATGTTTATATCTCGAAAACAATCTACTGAATGTATAAAAACCTACTGGCATATCATCAGTGAGATCGTTTATCACATTTGACATTCCATATCTTTAGCGTGTTGTGATAGTCCACTGATGTACTATCATTTCCTCTTTTTCTCAACAAAACTCATTTTGAATTTTTAATGTTTTTGTCCTTTCGAAATTTCTAAATTTTTTTTACTCCCCCTAAAATCAAAATTATATTTCAAATTTTGATTTTCAAGGAAAATTTGAAAACAAACTGTACAATCAAATTGACAAACTGATAATGAATTGCTTCAAATCTCCATCCACTTGGCGTAAACAATCAGAACTCCCCCTTACAACAAACTATTTTCCCATTATGATTTCAAAACACTTAAGTTTGTTTTAATCCAAATGGTTTTTCCGGAAAATTAGTTTTGTTGATTTTTACAAACCACTTTGTAGGTTAGGGGTCTAGTTCATCACATTGTTTTTTAACCACTTAAAAATTTAACACTTGAATGTTCTATCAACAATATCACATGTTGGAAAGATAAATCAAGTACAACTTAATGTCCTTGATTAATCTTTGAAATTCGAAATATCACCGAAGTGAATTTCTCAAGAAAGATGCCGATTCATGCTCCACGATTACCAACTTGGGAGCTCCGGCAAGTCAGAATTTTAAGTAGAAAATGCTATCACCCAAGCCTGACCAGCCTTGGTTGATTGTTCATCATCGTTAACCCACCATCTTTTTGATTTATAAAACTCTTTTGCCCCTTTCAGTTTCCTGTCAACCATCTTCCCAAAAATATATTTTACTTTTCAATTAAATGCCTTTTCAGCATCAAATTCTTCCTTACCAGAAAAGAATTGATCTGAAATTTCAATCTTTCCAACTTTGAACTTCAGATTTTCTCTTGTTAATAACGGAAAGTTTTCTTCGTTCATTTCTGGAACGGAATTCTCATCATTTTTCACAAAAAATGACTCCTCTGACTTTGACGAGTCAGATTCATTGTCAGAACTACTCTCAGATTTAACAACCCATTTTTGTTTGTTCAAATCGACTTTTCTTTTGTAAAACCGTTTCGAACTTTCACTAGATGCGAAAGTCGAATTTTTGAACTCTTTGATTTTTTTAACTTCTGTTGGTTGTTCTGTTTTATTAACACATTTCTTTTTCAATTCTGAGTTTGAATAAACTCCCTGTTTTGTATAAGTGGACTTGGGGCAATTCCAAGCAATGTGTCCAACTTCTTGGCATTTGAAACAGGTTCTTCGTTCAACTCTCTTCTCAGATTCCTTCACCATATTCTTTTTCCGTTCAGCAAGAAACTCTTTGTTTGATTGTTTCCAGAATGATTTCTTCTCTTCTTCTTCTGAGCTTGTTCCTGAAACAAATTTAGTTTTTGATTTATAAGTTTTATCATTTTTATGATTTTCTGGGGGAATAAAACCTAATCTCATCTTTTTGAAATTACCGTTATGGTTTGGTTTCTTTCGATAACCTGAACCAGAACTGTAACCCTTTTTCTTGTTTAACCTTTGTTGAATTCTTAAGGTGTAAGGTTTAGGTTTTTCATGAAGATTTATATCTTTTATTTCAAAAATATTAATTTCTGTTAATTTGAAAACCTGTTTGATCTATTCAGTTTTAACATTTCTTATTGGAAATTCTTCATCAGAAAATAATTTGTCAGAATCTTTCAAAGTATAAGCAACTTTGAATGTTTCGTCATTCAAATTATTCTTTGACAATAGAAAATCTTTATTGTAAACCCGTTTAACCGGTGAACTCGGACTCTTGTCTGATGAACTCGATCTTTCAAATTTAGACTCTGATGTTGACTCTTCATCCATATCAAGCACCTGATCGACCACTTTCTTTAATAACTCAGACTCATGATCAGTGTCAGACGCTGTGAATGTGACGTCAATGTTGTCTGGTAACTCATAAGTGGTTTCAGACTTTAGCTTTATATTAACTGCCTTTTTTAATCGCTCCTCATTTGGTTTTCTGGGAGAATAACTTTCCCAGATTGGAGGCGGACACTTGTTATATTTGACACTTTGTTTCTTACCAGTATCCATTTCTTCCGTATTTTTATTTTCAAAAGCTTCAAGACCTGCAACAGTAGGATAAACTCTATCAATCAAATAATCACAAGTTGTATAACTCAGCAACAATCGTTTGATTCTTTCATTTTCAATCTTTTCGAGTTCCAAATCCTACTTCAGTTTTGCACAATCTTTAATGTACTCATTGATGATCTTTTGCTTAGTCATTAATGTTGAACTCATCATCGTTTGAGCAGCTCCCATTTCTAGGTTTGTTTTGTTCAAATTATCAACCGTTCTGTTCAGCACATCATATGACTCTTTCACATACTTAACATCAAACAACAATTTTTCTTTCAACTCTTCTAGCTCACTATACTTCTTGTCTTTTTCTTCACAATGTTTGCAAGATTCCAAACATTTTAGACAAGGTTTCGTTACTTCAACAATCTTCTCAACCTCAACAATCTTCTCAACTTCAACGATTTTTTCAACTTCGATGATTTTCTCAACTTCGACGATTTTCTCAACTTCGACGATCTTTTCAAATATTTTCTCAATTATCTTTTTAGTGTTCATTGGTTCTTCATCGAATTCTACTTCTGATTCCCACCCTTCAACTTCGACCTTTTCCGTCGAATTTTCTTCAACTTCTGCTTTCTCAGCTTCCATTTTTGCCTTTTCTTCAGCAATCCTTCTTGCTTCCAATTCTTTCTTCAGTTGAGCAGTCCTTTTCTCTTTCAACATCTCGATTTTATCTGCAAAAAACAAATTAAAACTATAAGTATCCAGACCTTTTCTAGCTTTATTGATATACTCTTCTTCGTCATCAGTGTCTGCATCACATCCTAATTCCTTAAAAATTGGTGTTCTTTTTGGCTTAGAATTGACTGACTCTTCTTCCAAGATTTGAGCAACAAAAGCTAATTAGCCGGAACGTATTTGTCCCAGCTAAATCCCTCTGGCAATCTTTCATCATCTTGATTTACTAGATAAGCTTTCTTCTTTCCATCTTCAATAGCACGAGATGATGACGGTTGTTGAGCAAGCTGATGATAAATTGATTTTCGATGATAATCGTTGTTTCCAAACGGATCTTGTCTTCCGGTTGCTTCTTTATTTGTACACTCTCGTTTAAAATGTCCCTTTTCTCGGCAACGAAAACAACTAACCTTTGATTTGTCAAACCCTAACGGAGATGTAGCAACATCACGAAGATCATCTCTACCGGTGATTTGTGTAAATTTTTCTGCTCTTCTTACAGCACTGACTAAACACCACTTGATGTCCATCAACTCAAGTTCTTCAGCATCAATCTGGTCATAATCCTCTTTGGTGAGCATCGGATTTCCAATTCGTCCAACAACTAAGCTTTCATACGACTCTAACATAGTAACAAGTGATGCCATGTGTTGCTTAGCTATTTCTGGAGAGAGATTTTGACCATTTTGTATATTCAATGTCTCATTGCATTGCAGATTTGTTGAATTCTGTTGTCAAGAACTTTGTGTTGAAAAATTTGGATCAAAACTTGAATAAGATGGAGAAAATCCACCACTCTGAGTTGTTGTACTAACATTTGTTCCGGAAGAACTATCAGCACTCTGAAAGCAGTCTTAATCTTCGGACTCTGAGTAGTCTCAAATTTGCTTCCTATATAATATAGACTAACATCTTGATGAGCATTTGGATTATTCATGATAGTAGTTTTCTGAACATCCAATTCATGTTCTTCAATCTTCTGAATGAACTTACTCAAATTCATACTTTCAGATTTTTTCATATGTTTCAAAATCAACAAATATTTTCCCCATTTATTCTGCAGTAATGCATCGGCTAGCTTATCAACCCATTCATCGTCGTCTTTCTTGATTTCCAATCTTCTCATTTCATGAACAAGATGACAATATCTATCGATAGTCGTTTTTGTTGTTTCACCTTCAAAAGCTGTAAACATATCAAACGATTTCTTTAGTAATGAACATTTATTTTTAATCATATCAGCACTTCCTTTAAACTTGTTAAGCAACGCCAACCAAATTGATCTAGCAGTTTCATCATGTTGAAGCAAAACAAAAATATCTTCTTTTACTGCTTGTTGGAGAATGCTAATCATCATTTTTTCACTGGTGTACTTTAATCTCTCATCCGCTGAAAAGTTACTGAAAGATTTTTCATTTCCACGTTCATCTTTCGGTTTTTCGTAATCTTTGTCTAACGCACACCATGCATCAAACTTATAAGCTTGCACCCAGTTTTCAAAACGATTTTGCCATCCTTTAAAATCCTCGATATACATAAGCTTTGGGGGCTTTTGAGATGTTCCTGTTTCTTTTTCAATTTCAACAGTTTCGGCAGCTGTAATTGGAGCAACTGGGTAGCAAACGCATTGTAAAACTCTTTTTCCATGTTTCGGTGTTGAAAGTTCACAAAGCCACAATATTCAAGCGAATTGGAGTTTCAAGAGAAATGGTCTTGATGCAAAATGCCCTTTTCAAACGAAATGGATCCAAACAAGCAAACTGACTTTGGTGCGAAATGACCGTTAGTTCATTTTCGTTTCTGAAGATTATCCGTTAAGGAAATGAATATCCGTTGATTATTCCTTCATTTCCAACTCTGAGGAAGCAACCGTTGAAAATGACTCTGTTAGTTCATTTTCGTTTCTGAAGATTATCCGTTGAGGAAATGAATATCCGTTGTTAAATCTTTCATTTCCGTACCTGAGGAAGCAACCGTTGAAAATGACTCCGTTAGTTCATTTTCGTTTCTGAAGATTATACGTTGAGGAAATGAATATCCGTTGTTAAATCTTTCATTTCCGTACCTGAGGAAGCAACCGTTGAAAATGACTCCGTTAGTTCATTTTCGTTTCTGAAGATTATCCGTTGAGGAAATGAATATCCGTTGATTATTCCTTCATTTCAAATTCTGAAAAATATCCGTTGAGGAAAATGACCCCGTTTGTTCATTTTCGTTCTGAAGAATATCCGTTGAGGGAAATGTATATCCGTTTAGTTAAAAATCCATTATTTTCCATTTCCGAAGAACCCGTTGAAGAAAATGACTCTGTTCGTTCATTTTCGCTTCTGAAAAATATCCGTTGAGGAAAATAACAAGATTATGCTTTACATATCTTTGATGGCTATTTAACACAAAGTAACAGACAGACTCTTACGAATAAATTTCGGGACGAAATTTCCTAAAGTAGGGGAGACTGTGACACCTGTGTCACTGCGACCAGCAAACAAATGCCAAACCAATGAAATAGTGTATTTCATTCTCGGGATTTGTAAAAATATGTGTATCGTTTACACATATCAACTCTTGTTCGATTTCAAGCTTTAAATTGCTTTCTGGAGGGTTATACGCGCACTGATGCGTAAATATAACCAGTTTAATGCAACGAACACTCCGGAATAGTGAAATAGGCTTAACATACCTTAAGTAACCTTTACATAACTTAGAAATAAGTTTTGAAGGCTTTGGTATGGCAAAATCAAGTTAAATTGCTTACAGGGACTAAAGTTGACAAACTGTGAAAGTATGCCAATCTGAACTGTAACAGACATTCCGGAACATGACCATAAGTTAAACATACCATAAATATCCTTTAAATAGCTTAGAAATAGGCTTTGAGGGGTTTGGTATGCTAAAATAAACTTTTGGGTCATTCAGGGACTAAAAGTGTCAAAAAGTGCACAAGTTTGCATTTTCGCGCATAACTCACGTTCTGAATACATCCAGACATCCAAAAATTTATGTAAGCATGACTATATTATACTTTAGTGTTTGGCTTGCCAAAAATCCATTCGTCGCGTCATTTGGAGCGTTTTTCGCGCTTATGCGCATTCCGTCGTAATTAAGCGAACATCGCGTTTGTACGACCAAACGAACCAACATCCGACATATTTTTGAGCATGTTTCATGTCCACAATGTTTAGGCATCATTTTAGGGCCTTAAAGTTGGCTTTACAGGCCTTAGAAGTGCCGGAAATGGGTTTAATACACAACAGGGACCAAAACTGTCATTTTTGAAACTTATTTTCTGATCAGAACCCCCATGCGGCCCGCATTAGTTTTGGTGTATCCTGAAGCGGGCCGCGTCAGCCTTCCAGACCAGATTAACTGCATTTAACAGCTGGTTGCAGCTGTTTTGCACTCCCTAACCCCTTGCCATGTGTCAATTCCTTATGGTGGTGAGCATTTTGAGGCACCACAACTTTCCAACATATGTACGGGCGAGATTCGAGCACGGTTTCCATGAAACGATCTTAACGGTTACCCGAATACTATAAATACCCCACCCCACTTCTTGCAAAAACCACTAGAACCTTGATTTGAGAAGCTCTAAGTTGAAACCATTGTTTCATACCTGAGCTACTTGGATCGAGGTTAGCATTCGGGGACCCTTCGTAAGTATTCCTTCGTTCTTTTATTGCTTTTCGAGTCTTTTCGAGTCTGAAAGTCAAACTTTGTTTGACTTTCTGCGTTGACCAGTTTATGGTCAATGCGAAGTTCGTTTGAACTTCGCAACGTGAGTGTAATCACGTTGGTTATAGTCCCTTGGGACTATGCCTACTGATTTCCACGTTGTCTAGGGTCGTAGGGTAAGCGATCTAATAAATCACTTATACCTTCGAACCCGACCCATTTGGTCGATCATTAGGATCCGACCAAATACATTAGGTGACCATAGTATATAGGGAATAACCTTCCGAGGTTATACCTTATGGTCGCTTCGTTAAGTAGTTGTATGATAGGTAGTTTATATGCCTTAGGTAAATTACCAGAATACCCTTTTCATGTATAATTGCTAATTAAACATATGTAACCTAAACTTTTGTCACATAACTGATTATGTAACATGTTTAGGCATATAACACTTGTCATAGGACTAGTTAGACGTTCCGAACGCGTTTCACGCGAACGACGCGTTAAAGTATCATAAGCTACCTAAACGGGTCGTAATGGATCGTAACCACTTATGTTAGGTTCATTTAGTATGTAGGCTTTGTTAAACCATATTACACGAGTCTCCACACTCGCTTGGTTTACGAACCCTCATTCTATCCGATCTTCCGATTTAGGTCCGGTTATTAACATAGTTACCTATATTAGGTGCCGTTTGATATCCGCGATCTCTAGCATTGTTTGGTTGTTACTCTAGGACTACTAAGCAATCTCAGGTGAGTACATAGACCCCTCTTTTACTGTTTTTCCAAACTGTTTTGGGGTGAAACACATGTGCCTACTTGTTACTTTCATGCTTTCCTGTTTTCACATCATATACCGACTATGTTTATTAGTACATTATAGTACATGATTTCATTACATTTCTGCTATGTATGTTGACTGATAGCATGCTAGCACATTGATTTACAAGACTTTTCTGCTTTGTATGTTAACTTAGCATACTTAGTACATTGTTTTACATTGCATTTCTGTTGCATATGCTCATCCAGCATATGAACACACTATACTACATTTTGAACTGTTGTAACTATTTGACTATGTGAACCGTCGTAACCATTTGATTTTATGAACCGTTTGTATCCGTTGAACCGTGTGAACCGGTTGTATCCGTTGAACCGTGTGAACCGTTTGTATCCATTGAACCGTGTGAACCGTTTGTATCCGTTGAACCGTGTGAACCGGTTGTAT
Source organism: Helianthus tuberosus (assembly GCA_030545235.1). Taxonomy (NCBI): domain Eukaryota; kingdom Viridiplantae; phylum Streptophyta; class Magnoliopsida; order Asterales; family Asteraceae; genus Helianthus; species Helianthus tuberosus. The sequence goes on along the minus strand of JARYGA010052525.1, from coordinate 106,856 downwards.
CCGTTGAACCGTGTGAACCGTTTGTATCCGTTGAACCGTGTGAACCGTTTGTATCCGTTGACATGATTTATATTTGCCAATAGACAATTGACTATACATAAACATTTCTACAATTGTTAAACATTACATCTTGGTGGTTTGGTTTGAGTTAATGATTAAGTAACGAGGCGTATGTAATATGATACAAGCACGGTGGATACGCCGCTGGTACTTCCTATATATAAGTGTTTGTATGATGTTACATATTGTAGCGTTATTTGAATCATTTCAATTTGAGACATATAACATTTTATATAGACAACATACTTTTCACAAGACATTGATTTACAAACAACTGATCTTATACAAACTCATTTTACATGGTTATTCATTTAACCATACATTATTCTCATATTTATACATATCATCTAATCTTATCATTTTTCAAATGATTTACAAGACAAAGCAAAATTTCAAGGTTCATGACTAAACATTTTCTCAAACATAAGTCATGAATTCTGTTTTCACAAAACCTATGTATCTCACGGGCATTTTTATGCTGACGTACCTATTTTCACATGTGTTTTACAGGAGCTGTTGCATAAGATGATCAAGATACACATAGGCAGACTTGGGCTTTAGTGACAATAAAAGATGCAAGACTAGTTAATTTATGTTATGTACTCTTTATTTCTTGTTTAAAGACAATGTAACTCTCATGTTTAATTAATAAAACGAAACTTTAATTTCCATTGTTGTGAAACATTAATTCTGTTACAACACTCCCCGACGTTTCCGCCACGTTTTGTATGTTCTACGTGGTCGGGGTGTGACAGAAAAGATGGTATCAGAGCCAATGGTTATAGGGAATTAGGTTATTAGTAATGCTTTGACCTAGTCTATAACCTTTCTAGGACCCTAACGCGAGTTTACTTGCGTTTAGTCATAAAACAATACCGTCACCTATCCTTAGGCAACGACCACAACAAGAACATAAATTTCAAAACCGCTTTGAAAACTAATCATCTGTTCTTGGATGATTGATTACTAGGTTTTGAACCCTCTATTGTAAGGTTTTGAACCCTCTGTTATAAGGTTTTGAACCCCTTTGAGTTTTCAAAATCTCGTCGAGGTTTTGGGTTTTAAATAATGTGAACACGTGCAAACTGGAAGGGTGAATGCCTGTATTCTGGGTTTTCTGTCTAGGCAAGCACTTTGTATATATCTCATCAGACGCGAGACCAGTTGTGCTTACCTGGGAATTCTTGGGATGAGTGTTCACTTATAGGCGAGCATGTCTTCGCGATACATTATTTTTGATCCATTTACTTTGATTAGTCACTGGGGTCGTTTGTTGCTTTGTAGTAACAAACAAATGACCACTATCCTTGCTTTCATCAGATTTGTTTCATCTCATTCTTTTCGTCTAATACTCTCACTCGTTTCCTTTCATGTTTCCTCTTTTAGAATGCCTCCTCGACGCGAAAACCAGATAGCGACTGCCGAACTGGCAGAAATCATAGCACAACAGATGGCTGCTGCCTTCCCAAATTTCATTGCTCAAATGAACCAAGCCAACAACAACAATCATGCTCTATGCAATTTCAAGAGTTTTAACTCGGCTAAACCACTCAAGTTTAGTGGTACTGAAGGAGCAACTGGGCTTCTTCAATGGTTCGAGAGCATTGAGAATACTTTCCGCCACGTGCAGTGTCCTGACAATCGCAAGGTCGAGTTTTCTTCGAGTGTGTTCCAGAAGAGGGCCCTTACATGGTGGAACGGGGTTATGAGAGACCGTGGTGCAGAAGTTGCTCTAACACAGACATGGGCTGAACTTAGAGCTCTTATGATGAGGGAGTTTTGTCCTCGTCATGAACTGCGAGCATTGGAAAGAGAGTTTGATGGTTTGAAGCAAGACAGCGGTGAGCATCGAGCCTACACGGACCGTTATGAGGAGTTAAGTCTGTTATGCCCAAACATGGTCACACCTTTGGATAAGGCAATCGAAAAGTACATTGATGGCCTCCCTGACTCAATACAAGACATTTTGACTGGTAGCAACCCTACTACTGTTAGGCAGGCCATTGAGTTATCTGCAACCTTGACCAAATCCCAGATCAGGAAACGTAAGCTTTTCCGAAAGGGTGACAAGAAACCGGTCGAGGAATCGAACCCAATCGAGGAATCAAGGACCATGGATGAACAGACTGGATCCCCTAAGAAGTCAAAGAAGTGAAAGGCTTCTCAGAACTTCGCCGTGGTCGCTCACAATGATCAAGCCGTCCCCAACCAACCAGCTCAACCCCCTGCAAGGAAACCCTACAACGGAACTGCACCTTTGTGCAACCAATGTGGCCTACATCATCATGCTGGTGTGAAGTGCCGCACATGCCAAGTTTGCGGACTTATAGGTCATACAGCGAGGGTTTGCCCAACCGCAGCTGCACCAAATCAAGCTGGCAACAATCCTGCTCAAGCTCGTTTCCCACCGGGGTCTTGCTACAACTGTGGCGAGATGGGCCATTTTCGTAGGAATTGCCCAAGGCTTGCTAATGCAAATCCAGCGCAGGGATGAGCATCTGACCAACCAGAAGACAACATCGTTTAGAAATAATCACGTCTTATGTATTATTTTCTTTTGTTGTCAAGGTCCATGAAACAGTTGTTATCATTGTGTATAAATAAATCTTTTATTTACATTGCAATGTAATTATGTGGTTGTATGTATAAACAAACATATCTCGTACAATACCAACAATCAAGGAACCATATTCCTTGAAGAACAGACTACCCCCAAATTTCTTCCATTGTATGATCTCTTGCGTTTTCCACAAAAATCCTAAGTACCCGTTTCTTCCAAGAGAAACGAAGTACGAGGTGCCAAGTTAATTGCAATCAATAACAAGATAATAACAATTAAACAATTATGTGGTTAAGTGCTTATGTGTTTCCTTTTATGTGTCTTGTGATCCAAATTATGTTATCCAAATCCTCGTAGAAACTTACATATCCTCGTACAAGAGATTCATAGTAGGATACCCAAAGGTACTACCTAAAATCCTTAATGGACTTCTACGCTGTAGTTAAGTCCCTTGGATTATAAAGTACTACTTAATAATTAGACCGCTTTAGTGGTCTAGTTAAACGGATCGATCCAAAAACCTGGTTAGGAATATTATGTGATGATATAGATAAAAGGACTCCTTGGTGGCCTAATTAAGAAGATCCTCTGTTGATCTAATTAAAAGGACCCTATGGTAGTCTAGTCACCGTCATCACAAGTTTGATATCCTTCCCCACAACATTACAAAACGAACTGTGCGGACTGTGCAAGGAATTACGTAATTATGGATGCATACATAATTATGGAATTTAGTGCACAGAAATCACAGTGAGTTCTAACATGCATCTAGAGTTAACCCTATTCATTTCTAATTCTGATGAAGCATCCGTTGAGGAAAAATGAACTAGCTATTCATTTTTCACTTATGAGGAATATCCGTTAAGGAAATGAATATCCGTTGATTATTCCTTCATTTCCAACTCTGAGGAAGCAACCGTTGAAAATGACTCCGTTAGTTCATTTTCGTTTCTGAAGATTATCCGTTGAGGAAATGAATATCCATTGTTAAATCTTTCATTTCCGTACCTGAGGAAGCAACCGTTGAAAATGACTCCGTTAGTTCATTTTCGTTTCTGAAGATTATCCGTTGAGGAAATGAATATCCATTGTTAAATCTTTCATTTCCGTACCTGAGGAAGCAACCGTTGAAAATGACTCTGTTAGTTCATTTTCGTTTCTGAAGATTATCCGTTGAGGAAATGAATATCCGTTGATTATTCCTTCATTTCCAACTCTGAGGAAGCAACCGTTGAAAATGACTCCGTTAGTTCATTTTCGTTTCTGAAGATTATCCGTTAAGGAAATGAATATCCGTTGATTATTCCTTCATTTCCAACTCTGAGGAAGCAACCGTTGAAAATGACTCCGTTAGTTCATTTTCGTTTCTGAAGATTATCCGTTAAGGAAATGAATATCCGTTGATTATTCCTTCATTTCCAACTCTGAGGAAGCAACCGTTGAAAATGACTCCGTTAGTTCATTTTCGTTTCTGAAGATTATCCGTTGAGGAAATGAATATCCGTTGTTAAATCTTTCATTTCCGTACCTGAGGAAGCAACCGTTGAAAATGACTCCGTTAGTTCATTTTCGTTTCTGAAGATTATCCGTTGAGAAAATGAATATCCGTTGATTATTCCTTCATTTCCAACTCTGAGGAAGCAACCGTTGAAAATGACTCCGTTAGTTCATTTTCGTTTCTGAAGATTATCCGTTAAGGAAATGAATATCCGTTGATTATTCCTTCTTTTCCAACTCTGAGGAAGCAACCGTTGAAAATGACTCTGTTAGTTCATTTTCGTTTCTGAAGATTATCCGTTGAGGAAATGAATATCCATTGTTAAATCTTTCATTTCCGTACCTGAGGAAGCAACCGTTGAAAATGACTCTGTTAGTTCATTTTCGTTTCTGAAGATTATCCGTTGAGGAAATGAATATCCGTTGATTATTCCTTCATTTCCAACTCTGAGGAAGCAACCGTTGAAAATGACTCCGTTAGTTCATTTTCGTTTCTGAAGATTATCCGTTAAGGAAATGAATATCCGTTGATTATTCCTTCATTTCCAACTCTGAGGAAGCAACCGTTGAAAATGACTCCGTTAGTTCATTTTCGTTTCTGAAGATTATCCGTTAAGGAAATGAATATCCGTTGATTATTCCTTCATTTCCAACTCTGAGGAAGCAACCGTTGAAAATGACTCCGTTAGTTCATTTTCGTTTCTGAAGATTATCCGTTGAGGAAATGAATATCCGTTGTTAAATCTTTCATTTCCGTACCTGAGGAAGCAACCGTTGAAAATGACTCCGTTAGTTCATTTTCGTTTCTGAAGATTATCCGTTGAGAAAATGAATATCCGTTGATTATTCCTTCATTTCCAACTCTGAGGAAGCAACCGTTGAAAATGACTCCGTTAGTTCATTTTCGTTTCTGAAGATTATCCGTTAAGGAAATGAATATCCGTTGATTATTCCTTCTTTTCCAACTCTGAGGAAGCAACCGTTGAAAATGACTCTGTTAGTTCATTTTCGTTTCTGAAGATTATCCGTTGAGGAAATGAATATCCGTTGTTAAATCTTTCATTTCCGTACCTGAGGAAGCAACCGTTGAAAATGACTCCGTTAGTTCATTTTCGTTTCTGAAGATTATACGTTGAGGAAATGAATATCCGTTGTTAAATCTTTCATTTCCGTACCTGAGAAAGCAACCGTTGAAAATGACTCCGTTAGTTCATTTTCGTTTCTGAAGATTATCCGTTGAGGAAATGAATATCCGTTGATTATTCCTTCATTTCAAATTCTGAAAAATATCCGTTGAGGAAAATGACCCCGTTTGTTCATTTTTGTTCTGAAGAATATCCGTTGAGGGAAATGTATATCCGTTTAGTTAAAAATCCATTATTTTCCATTTCCGAAGAACCCGTTGAAGAAAATGACTCTGTTCGTTCATTTTCGCTTCTGAAAAATATCCGTTGAGGAAAATAACAAGATTATGCTTTACATATCTTTGATGGCTATTTAACACAAAGTCACAGACAGACTCTTACGAATAAATTTCGGGACGAAATTTCCTAAAGTAGGGGAGACTGTGACACCTGTGTCACTGCGACCAGCAAACAAATGGCAAACCAATGAAATAGTGTATTTCATTCTCGGGATTTGTAAAAATATGTGTATCGTTTACACATATCAACTCTTGTTCGATTTCAAGCTTTAAATTGCTTTCTGGAGGGTTATACGCGCACTGATGCGTAAATATAACCAGTTTAATGCAACGAACACTCCGGAATAGTGAAATAGGCTTAACATACCTTAAGTAACCTTTACATAACTTAGAAATAAGTTTTGAAGGCTTTGGTATGGCAAAATCAAGTTAAATTGCTTACAGGGACTAAAGTTGACAAACTGTGAAAGTATGCCAATCTGAACTGTAACAGACATTCCGGAACATGACCATAAGTTAAACATACCATAAATATCCTTTAAATAGCTTAGAAATAGGCTTTGAGGGGTTTGGTATGCTAAAATAAACTTTTGGGTCATTCAGGGACTAAAAGTGTCAAAAAGTGCACAAGTTTGCATTTTCGCGCATAACTCACGTTCTGAATACATCCAGACATCCAAAAATTTATGTAAGCATGACTATATTATACTTTAGTGTTTGGCTTGCCAAAAATCCATTCGTCGCGTCATTTGGAGCGTTTTTCGCGCTTATGCGCATTCCGTCGTAATTAAGCGAACATCGCGTTCGTACGACCAAACGAACCAACATCCGACATATTTTTGAGCATGTTTCATGTCCACAATGTTTAGGCATCATTTTAGGGCCTTAAAGTTGGCTTTACAGGCCTTAGAAGTGCCGGAAATGGGTTTAATACACAACAGGGACCAAAACTGTCATTTTTGAAACTTATTTTCTGATCAGAACCCCCATGCGGCCCGCATTAGTTTTGGTGTATCCTGAAGCGGGCCGCGTCAGCCTTCCAGACCAGATTAACTGCATTTAACAGCTGGTTGCAGCTGTTTTGCACTCCCTAACCCCTTGCCATGTGTCAATTCCTTATGGTGGTGAGCATTTTGAGGCACCACAACTTTCCAACACATGTACGGGCGAGATTCGAGCACGGTTTCCATGAAACGATCTTAACGGTTACCCGAATACTATAAATACCCCACCCCACTTCTTGCAAAAACCACTAGAACCTTGATTTGAGAAGCTCTAAGTTGAAACCATTGTTTCATACCTGAGCTACTTGGATCGAGGTTAGCATTCGGGGACCCTTCGTAAGTATTCCTTCGTTCTTTTATTGCTTTTCGAGTCTTTTCGAGTCTGAAAGTCAAACTTTGTTTGACTTTCTGCGTTGACCAGTTTATGGTCAATGCGAAGTTCGTTTGAACTTCGCAACGTGAGTGTAATCACGTTGGTTATAGTCCCTTGGGACTATGCCTACTGATTTCCACGTTGTCTAGGGTCGTAGGGTAAGCGATCTAATAAATCGCTTATACCTTCGAACCCGACCCATTTGGTCGATCATTAGGATCCGACCAAATACATTAGGTGACCATAGTATATAGGGAATAACCTTCCGAGGTTATACCTTATGGTCGCTTCGTTAAGTAGTTGTATGATAGGTAGTTTATATGCCTTAGGTAAATTACCAGAATACCCTTTTCATGTATAATTGGTAATTAAACATATGTAACCTAAACTTTTGTCACATAACTGATTATGTAACATGTTTAGGCATATAACACTTGTCATAGGACTAGTTAGACGTTCCGAACGCGTTTCACGCGAACGACGCGTTAAAGTATCATAAGCTACCTAAACGGGTCGTAATGGATCGTAACCACTTATGTTAGGTTCATTTAGTATGTAGGCTTTGTTAAACCATATTACACGAGTCTCCACACTCGCTTGGTTTACGAACCCTCATTCTATCCGATCTTCCGATTTAGGTCCGGTTATTAACATAGTTACCTATATTAGGTGCCGTTTGATATCCGTGATCTCTAGCATTGTTTGGTTGTTACTCTAGGACTACTAAGCAATCTCAGGTGAGTACATAGACCCCTCTTTTACTGTTTTTCCAAACTGTTTTGGGGTGAAACACATGTGCCTACTTGTTACTTTCATGCTTTCCTGTTTTCACATCATATACCGACTATGTTTATTAGTACATTATAGTACATGATTTCATTACATTTCTGCTATGTATGTTGACTGATAGCATGCTAGCACATTGATTTACAAGACTTTTCTGCTTTGTATGTTAACTTAGCATACTTAGTACATTGTTTTACCTTGCATTTCTGTTGCATATGCTCATCCAGCATATGAACACACTATACTACATTTTGAACCGTTGTAACTATTTGACTATGTGAACCGTCGTAACCATTTGATTTTATGAACCGTTTGTATCCGTTGAACCGTGTGAACCGGTTGTATCCGTTGAACCGTGTGAACCGTTTGTATCCATTGAACCGTGTGAACCGTTTGTATCCGTTGAACCGTGTGAACCGGTTGTATCCGTTGAACCGTGTGAACCGTTTGTATCCGTTGAACCGTGTGAACCGTTTGTATCCGTTGACATGATTTATATTTGCCAATAGACAATTGACTATACATAAACATTTCTACAATTGTTAAACATTACATCTTGGTGGTTTGGTTTGAGTTAATGATTAAGTAACGAGGCGTATGTAATATGATACAAGCACGGTGGATACGCCGCTGGTACTTCCTATATATAAGTGTTTGTATGATGTTACATATTGTAGCGTTATTTGAATCATTTCAATTTGAGACATATAACATTTTATATAGACAACATACTTTTCACAAGACATTGATTTACAAACAACTGATCTTATACAAACTCATTTTACATGGTTATTCATTTAACCATACATTATTCTCATATTTATACATATCATCTAATCTTATCATTTTTCAAATGATTTACAAGACAAAGCAAAATTTCAAGGTTCATGACTAAACATTTTCTCAAACATAAGTCATGAATTCTGTTTTCACAAAACCTATGTATCTCACGGGCATTTTTATGCTGACGTACCTATTTTCACATGTGTTTTACAGGAGCTGTTGCATAAGATGATCAAGATACACATAAGCAGACTTGGGCTTTAGTGACAATAAAAGATGCAAGACTAGTTAATTTATGTTATGTACTCTTTATTTCTTGTTTAAAGACAATGTAACTCTCATGTTTGATTAATAAAACGAAACTTTAATTTCCATTGTTGTGAAACATTAATTCTGTTACAACACTCCCCGACGTTTCCGCCACGTTTTGTATGTTCTACGTGGTCGGGGTGTGACAGAAAAGATGGTATCAGAGCCAATGGTTATAGGGAATTAGGTTATTAGTAATGCTTTGACCTAGTCTATAACCTTTCTAGGACCCTAACGCGAGTTTACTTGCGTTTAGTCATAAAACAATACCGTCACCTATCCTTAGGCGACGACCACAACAAGAACATAAATTTCAAAACCGCTTTGAAAACTAATCATCTGTTCTTGGATGATTGATTACTAGGTTTTGAACCCTCTATTGTAAGGTTTTGAACCCTCTGTTATAAGGTTTTGAACCCCTTTGAGTTTTCAAAATCTCGTCGAGGTTTTGGGTTTTAAATAATGTGAACACGTGCAAACTGGAAGGGTGAATGCCTGTATTCTGGGTTTTCTGTCTAGGCAAGCACTTTGTATATATCTCATCAGACGCGAGACCAGTTGTGCTTACCTGGGAATTCTTGGGATGAGTGTTCACTTATAGGCGAGCATGTCTTCGCGATACATTATTTTTGATCCATTTACTTTGATTAGTCACTGGGGTCGTTTGTTGCTTTGTAGTAACAAACAAATGACCACTATCCTTGCTTTCATCAGATTTGTTTCATCTCATTCTTTTCGTCTAATACTCTCACTCGTTTCCTTTCATGTTTCCTCTTTTAGAATGCCTCCTCGACGCGAAAACCAGATAGCGACTGCCGAACTGGCAGAAATCATAGCACAACAGATGGCTGCTGCCTTCCCAAATTTCATTGCTCAAATGAACCAAGCCAACAACAACAATCATGCTCTATGCAATTTCAAGAGTTTTAACTCGGCTAAACCACTCAAGTTTAGTGGTACTGAAGGAGCAACTGGGCTTCTTCAATGGTTCGAGAGCATTGAGAATACTTTCCGCCACGTGCAGTGTCCTGACAATCGCAAGGTCGAGTTTTCTTCGAGTGTGTTCCAGAAGAGGGCCCTTACATGGTGGAACGGGGTTATGAGAGACCGTGGTGCAGAAGTTGCTCTAACACAGACATGGGCTGAACTTAGAGCTCTTATGATGAGGGAGTTTTGTCCTCGTCATGAACTGCGAGCATTGGAAAGAGAGTTTGATGGTTTGAAGCAAGACAGCGGTGAGCATCGAGCCTACACGGACCGTTATGAGGAGTTAAGTCTGTTATGCCCAAACATGGTCACACCTTTGGATAAGGCAATCGAAAAGTACATTGATGGCCTCCCTGACTCAATACAAGACATTTTGACTGGTAGCAACCCTACTACTGTTAGGCAGGCCATTGAGTTATCTGCAACCTTGACCAAATCCCAGATCAGGAAACGTAAGCTTTTCCGAAAGGGTGACAAGAAACCGGTCGAGGAATCGAACCCAATCGAGGAATCAAGGACCATGGATGAACAGACTGGATCCCCTAAGAAGTCAAAGAAGTGAAAGGCTTCTCAGAACTTCGCCGTGGTCGCTCACAATGATCAAGCCGTCCCCAACCAACCAGCTCAACCCCCTGCAAGGAAACCCTACAACGGAACTGCATCTTTGTGCAACCAATGTGGCCTACATCATCATGCTGGTGTGAAGTGCCGCACATGCCAAGTTTGCGGACTTATAGGTCATACAGCGAGGGTTTGCCCAACCGCAGCTGCACCAAATCAAGCTGGCAACAATCCTGCTCAAGCTCGTTTCCCACCGGGGTCTTGCTACAACTGTGGCGAGATGGGCCATTTTCGTAGGAATTGCCCAAGGCTTGCTAATGCAAATCCAGTGCAGGGATGAGCATCTGACCAACCAGAAGACAACATCGTTTAGAAATAATCACGTCTTATGTATTATTTTCTTTTGTTGTCAAGGTCCATGAAACAGTTGTTATCATTGTGTATAAATAAATCTTTTATTTACATTGCAATGTAATTATGTGGTTGTATGTATAAACAAACATATCTCGTACAATACCAACAATCAAGGAACCATATTCCTTGAAGAACAGACTACCCCCAAATTTCTTCCATTGTATGATCTCTTGCGTTTTCCACAAAAATCCTAAGTACCCGTTTCTTCCAAGAGAAACGAAGTACGAGGTGCCAAGTTAATTGCAATCAATAACAAGATAATAACAATTAAACAATTATGTGGTTAAGTGCTTATATGTTTCCTTTTATGTGTCTTGTGATCCAAATTATGTTATCCAAATCCTCGTAGAAACTTACATATCCTCGTACAAGAGATTCATAGTAGGATACCCAAAGGTACTACCTAAAATCCTTAATGGACTTCTACGCTGTAGTTAAGTCCCTTGGATTATAAAGTACTACTTAATAATTAGACCGCTTTAGTGGTCTAGTTAAACGGATCGATCCAAAAACCTGGTTAGGAATATTATATGATGATATAGATAAAAGGACTCCTTGGTGGCCTAATTAAGAAGATCCTCTGTTGATCTAATTAAAAGGACCCTATGGTAGTCTAGTCACCCTCATCACAAGTTTGATATCCTTCCCCACAACATTACAAAACGAACTGTGCGGACTGTGCAAGGAATTACGTAATTATGGATGCATACATAATTATGGAATTTAGTGCACAGAAATCACAGTGAGTTCTAACACGCATCTAGAGTTAACCCTATTCATTTCTAATTCTGATGAAGCATCCGTTGAGGAAAAATGAACTAGCTATTCATTTTTCACTTATGAGGAATATCCGTTAAGGAAATGAATATCCGTTGATTATTCCTTCATTTCCAACTCTGAGGAAGCAACCGTTGAAAATGACTCCGTTAGTTCATTTTCGTTTCTGAAGATTATCCGTTAAGGAAATGAATATCCGTTGATTATTCCTTCATTTCCAACTCTGAGGAAGCAACCGTTGAAAATGACTCCGTTAGTTCATTTTCGTTTCTGAAGATTATCCGTTGAGGAAATGAATATCCGTTGTTAAATCTTTCATTTCCGTACCTGAGGAAGCAACCGTTGAAAATGACTCTGTTAGTTCATTTTCGTTTCTGAAGATTATCCGTTGAGGAAATGAATATCCGTTGATTATTCCTTCATTTCCAACTCTGAGGAAGCAACCGTTGAAAATGACTCCGTTAGTTCATTTTCGTTTCTGAAGATTATCCGTTAAGGAAATGAATATCCGTTGATTATTCCTTCATTTCCAACTCTGAGGAAGCAACCGTTGAAAATGACTCCGTTAGTTCATTTTCGTTTCTGAAGATTATCCGTTAAGGAAATGAATATCCGTTGATTATTCCTTCATTTCCAACTCTGAGGAAGCAACCGTTGAAAATGACTCCGTTAGTTCATTTTCGTTTCTGAAGATTATCCGTTGAGGAAATGAATATCCGTTGTTAAATCTTTCATTTCCGTACCTGAGGAAGCAACCGTTGAAAATGACTCCGTTAGTTCATTTTCGTTTCTGAAGATTATCCGTTGAGAAAATGAATATCCGTTGATTATTCCTTCATTTCCAACTCTGAGGAAGCAACCGTTGAAAATGACTCCGTTAGTTCATTTTCGTTTCTGAAGATTATCCGTTAAGGAAATGAATATCCGTTGATTATTCCTTCTTTTCCAACTCTGAGGAAGCAACCGTTGAAAATGACTCTGTTAGTTCATTTTCGTTTCTGAAGATTATCCGTTGAGGAAATGAATATCCGTTGTTAAATCTTTCATTTCCGTACCTGAGGAAGCAACCGTTGAAAATGACTCCGTTAGTTCATTTTCGTTTCTGAAGATTATACGTTGAGGAAATGAATATCCGTTGTTAAATCTTTCATTTCCGTACCTGAGGAAGCAACCGTTGAAAATGACTCCGTTAGTTCATTTTCGTTTCTGAAGATTATCCGTTGAGGAAATGAATATCCGTTGATTATTCCTTCATTTCAAATTCTGAAAAATATCCGTTGAGGAAAATGACCCCGTTTGTTCATTTTTGTTCTGAAGAATATCCGTTGAGGGAAATGTATATCTGTTTAGTTAAAAATCCATTATTTTCCATTTCCGAAGAACCCGTTGAAGAAAATGACTCTGTTCGTTCATTTTCGCTTCTGAAAAATATCCGTTGAGGAAAATAACAAGATTATGCTTTACATATCTTTGATGGCTATTTAACACAAAGTCACAGACAGACTCTTACGAATAAATTTCGGGACGAAATTTCCTAAAGTAGGGGAGACTGTGACACCTGTGTCACTGCGACCAGCAAACAAATGGCAAACCAATGAAATAGTGTATTTCATTCTCGGGATTTGTAAAAATATGTGTATCGTTTACACATATCAACTCTTGTTCGATTTCAAGCTTTAAATTGCTTTCTGGAGGGTTATACGCGCACTGATGCGTAAATATAACCAGTTTAATGCAACGAACACTCCGGAATAGTGAAATAGGCTTAACATACCTTAAGTAACCTTTACATAACTTAGAAATAAGTTTTGAAGGCTTTGGTATGGCAAAATCAAGTTAAATTGCTTACAGGGACTAAAGTTGACAAACTGTGAAAGTATGCCAATCTGAACTGTAACAGACATTCCGGAACATGACCATAAGTTAAACATACCATAAATATCCTTTAAATAGCTTAGAAATAGGCTTTGAGGGGTTTGGTATGCTAAAATAAACTTTTGGGTCATTCAGGGACTAAAAGTGTCAAAAAGTGCACAAGTTTGCATTTTCGCGCATAACTCACGTTCTGAATACATCCAGACATCCAAAAATTTATGTAAGCATGACTATATTATACTTTAGTGTTTGGCTTGCCAAAAATCCATTCGTCGCGTCATTTGGAGCGTTTTTCGCGCTTATGCGCATTCCGTCGTAATTAAGCGAACATCGCGTTCGTACGACCAAACGAACCAACATCCGACATATTTTTGAGCATGTTTCATGTCCACAATGTTTAGGCATCATTTTAGGGCCTTAAAGTTGGCTTTACAGGCCTTAGAAGTGCCGGAAATGGGTTTAATACACAACAGGGACCAAAACTGTCATTTTTGAAACTTATTTTCTGATCAGAACCCCCATGCGGCCCGCATTAGTTTTGGTGTATCCTGAAGCGGGCCGCGTCAGCCTTCCAGACCAGATTAACTGCATTTAACAGCTGGTTGCAGCTGTTTTGCACTCCCTAACCCCTTGCCATGTGTCAATTCCTTATGGTGGTGAGCATTTTGAGGCACCACAACTTTCCAACACATGTACGGGCGAGATTCGAGCACGGTTTCCATGAAACGATCTTAACGGTTACCCGAATACTATAAATACCCCACCCCACTTCTTGCAAAAACCACTAGAACCTTGATTTGAGAAGCTCTAAGTTGAAACCATTGTTTCATACCTGAGCTACTTGGATCGAGGTTATCATTCGGGGACCCTTCGTAAGTATTCCTTCGTTCTTTTATTGCTTTTCGAGTCTTTTCGAGTCTGAAAGTCAAACTTTGTTTGACTTTCTGCGTTGACCAGTTTATGGTCAATGCGAAGTTCGTTTGAACTTCGCAACGTGAGTGTAATCACGTTGGTTATAGTCCCTTGGGACTATGCCTACTGATTTCCACGTTGTCTAGGGTCGTAGGGTAAGCGATCTAATAAATCTCTTATACCTTCGAACCCGACCCATTTGGTCGATCATTAGGATCCGACCAAATACATTAGGTGACCATAGTATATAGGGAATAACCTTCCGAGGTTATACCTTATGGTCGCTTCGTTAAGTAGTTGTATGATAGGTAGTTTATATGCCTTAGGTAAATTACCAGAATACCCTTTTCATGTATAATTGGTAATTAAACATATGTAACCTAAACTTTTGTCACATAACTGATTATGTAACATGTTTAGGCATATAACACTTGTCATAGGACTAGTTAGACGTTCCGAACGCGTTTCACGCGAACGACGCGTTAAAGTATCATAAGCTACCTAAACGGGTCGTAATGGATCGTAACCACTTATGTTAGGTTCATTTAGTATGTAGGCTTTGTTAAACCATATTACACGAGTCTCCACACTCGCTTGGTTTACGAACCCTCATTCTATCCGATCTTCCGATTTAGGTCCGGTTATTAACATAGTTACCTATATTAGGTGCCGTTTGATATCCGTGATCTCTAGCATTGTTTGGTTGTTACTCTAGGACTACTAAGCAATCTCAGGTGAGTACATAGACCCCTCTTTTACTGTTTTTCCAAACTGTTTTGGGGTGAAACACATGTGCCTACTTGTTACTTTCATGCTTTCCTGTTTTCACATCATATACCGACTATGTTTATTAGTACATTATAGTACATGATTTCATTACATTTCTGCTATGTATGTTGACTGATAGCATGCTAGCACATTGATTTACAAGACTTTTCTGCTTTGTATGTTAACTTAGCATACTTAGTACATTGTTTTACCTTGCATTTCTGTTGCATATGCTCATCCAGCATATGAACACACTATACTACATTTTGAACCGTTGTAACTATTTGACTATGTGAACCGTCGTAACCATTTGATTTTATGAACCGTTTGTATCCGTTGAACCGTGTGAACCGGTTGTATCCGTTGAACCGTGTGAACCGTTTGTATCCATTGAACCGTGTGAACCGTTTGTATCCGTTGAACCGTGTGAACCGGTTGTATCCGTTGAACCGTGTGAACCGTTTGTATCCGTTGAACCGTGTGAACCGTTTGTATCCGTTGACATGATTTATATTTGCCAATAGACAATTGACTATACATAAACATTTCTACAATTGTTAAACATTACATCTTGGTGGTTTGGTTTGAGTTAATGATTAAGTAACGAGGCGTATGTAATATGATACAAGCACGGTGGATACGCCGCTGGTACTTCCTATATATAAGTGTTTGTATGATGTTACATATTGTAGCGTTATTTGAATCATTTCAATTTGAGACATATAACATTTTATATAGACAACATACTTTTCACAAGACATTGATTTACAAACAACTGATCTTATACAAACTCATTTTACATGGTTATTCATTTAACCATACATTATTCTCATATTTATACATATCATCTAATCTTATCATTTTTCAAATGATTTACAAGACAAAGCAAAATTTCAAGGTTCATGACTAAACATTTTCTCAAACATAAGTCATGAATTCTGTTTTCACAAAACCTATGTATCTCACGGGCATTTTTATGCTGACGTACCTATTTTCACATGTGTTTTACAGGAGCTGTTGCATAAGATGATCAAGATACACATAGGCAGACTTGGGCTTTAGTGACAATAAAAGATGCAAGACTAGTTAATTTATGTTATGTACTCTTTATTTCTTGTTTAAAGACAATGTAACTCTCATGTTTGATTAATAAAACGAAACTTTAATTTCCATTGTTGTGAAACATTAATTCTGTTACAACACTCCCCGACGTTTCCGCCACGTTTTGTATGTTCTACGTGGTCGGGGTGTGACAGAAAAGATGGTATCAGAGCCAATGGTTATAGGGAATTAGGTTATTAGTAATGCTTTGACCTAGTCTATAACCTTTCTAGGACCCTAACGCGAGTTTACTTGCGTTTAGTCATAAAACAATACCGTCACCTATCCTTAGGCGACGACCACAACAAGAACATAAATTTCAAAACCGCTTTGAAAACTAATCATCTGTTCTTGGATGATTGATTACTAGGTTTTGAACCCTCTATTGTAAGGTTTTGAACCCTCTGTTATAAGGTTTTGAACCCCTTTGAGTTTTCAAAATCTCGTCGAGGTTTTGGGTTTTAAATAATGTGAACACGTGCAAACTGGAAGGGTGAATGCCTGTATTCTGGGTTTTCTGTCTAGGCAAGCACTTTGTATATATCTCATCAGACGCGAGACCAGTTGTGCTTACCTGGGAATTCTTGGGATGAGTGTTCACTTATAGGCGAGCATGTCTTCGCGATACATTATTTTTGATCCATTTACTTTGATTAGTCACTGGGGTCGTTTGTTGCTTTGTAGTAACAAACAAATGACCACTATCCTTGCTTTCATCAGATTTGTTTCATCTCATTCTTTTCGTCTAATACTCTCACTCGTTTCCTTTCATGTTTCCTCTTTTAGAATGCCTCCTCGACGCGAAAACCAGATAGCGACTGCCGAACTGGCAGAAATCATAGCACAACAGATGGCTGCTGCCTTCCCAAATTTCATTGCTCAAATGAACCAAGCCAACAACAACAATCATGCTCTATGCAATTTCAAGAGTTTTAACTCGGCTAAACCACTCAAGTTTAGTGGTACTGAAGGAGCAACTGGGCTTCTTCAATGGTTCGAGAGCATTGAGAATACTTTCCGCCACGTGCAGTGTCCTGACAATCGCAAGGTCGAGTTTTCTTCGAGTGTGTTCCAGAAGAGGGCCCTTACATGGTGGAACGGGGTTATGAGAGACCGTGGTGCAGAAGTTGCTCTAACACAGACATGGGCTGAACTTAGAGCTCTTATGATGAGGGAGTTTTGTCCTCGTCATGAACTGCGAGCATTGGAAAGAGAGTTTGATGGTTTGAAGCAAGACAGCGGTGAGCATCGAGCCTACACGGACCGTTATGAGGAGTTAAGTCTGTTATGCCCAAACATGGTCACACCTTTGGATAAGGCAATCGAAAAGTACATTGATGGCCTCCCTGACTCAATACAAGACATTTTGACTGGTAGCAACCCTACTACTGTTAGGCAGGCCATTGAGTTATCTGCAACCTTGACCAAATCCCAGATCAGGAAACGTAAGCTTTTCCGAAAGGGTGACAAGAAACCGGTCGAGGAATCGAACCCAATCGAGGAATCAAGGACCATGGATGAACATACTGGATCCCCTAAGAAGTCAAAGAAGTGAAAGGCTTCTCAGAACTTCGCCGTGGTCGCTCACAATGATCAAGCCGTCCCCAACCAACCAGCTCAACCCCCTGCAAGGAAACCCTACAACGGAACTGCACCTTTGTGCAACCAATGTGGCCTACATCATCATGCTGGTGTGAAGTGCCGCACATGCCAAGTTTGCGGACTTATAGGTCATACAGCGAGGGTTTGCCCAACCGCAGCTGCACCAAATCAAGCTGGCAACAATCCTGCTCAAGCTCGTTTCCCACCGGGGTCTTGCTACAACTGTGGCGAGATGGGCCATTTTCGTAGGAATTGCCCAAGGCTTGCTAATGCAAATCCAGCGCAGGGATGAGCATCTGACCAACCAGAAGACAACATCGTTTAGAAATAATCACGTCTTATGTATTATTTTCTTTTGTTGTCAAGGTCCATGAAACAGTTGTTATCATTGTGTATAAATAAATCTTTTATTTACATTGCAATGTAATTATGTGGTTGTATGTATAAACAAACATATCTCGTACAATACCAACAATCAAGGAACCATATTCCTTGAAGAACAGACTACCCCCAAATTTCTTCCATTGTATGATCTCTTGCGTTTTCCACAAAAATCCTAAGTACCCGTTTCTTCCAAGAGAAACGAAGTACGAGGTGCCAAGTTAATTGCAATCAATAACAAGATAATAACAATTAAACAATTATGTGGTTAAGTGCTTATATGTTTCCTTTTATGTGTCTTGTGATCCAAATTATGTTATCCAAATCCTCGTAGAAACTTACATATCCTCGTACAAGAGATTCATAGTAGGATACCCAAAGGTACTACCTAAAATCCTTAATGGACTTCTACGCTGTAGTTAAGTCCCTTGGATTATAAAGTACTACTTAATAATTAGACCGCTTTAGTGGTCTAGTTAAACGGATCGATCCAAAAACCTGGTTAGGAATATTATGTGATGATATAGATAAAAGGACTCCTTGGTGGCCTAATTAAGAAGATCCTCTGTTGATCTAATTAAAAGGACCCTATGGTAGTCTAGTCACCGTCATCACAAGTTTGATATCCTTCCCCACAACATTACAAAACGAACTGTGCGGACTGTGCAAGGAATTACGTAATTATGGATGCATACATAATTATGGAATTTAGTGCACAGAAATCACAGTGAGTTCTAACACGCATCTAGAGTTAACCCTATTCATTTCTAATTCTGATGAAGCATCCGTTGAGGAAAAATGAACTAGCTATTCATTTTTCACTTATGAGGAATATCCGTTAAGGAAATGAATATCCGTTGATTATTCCTTCATTTCCAACTCTGAGGAAGCAACCGTTGAAAATGACTCCGTTAGTTCATTTTCGTTTCTGAAGATTATCCGTTAAGGAAATGAATATCCGTTGATTATTCCTTCATTTCCAACTCTGAGGAAGCAACCGTTGAAAATGACTCCGTTAGTTCATTTTCGTTTCTGAAGATTATCCGTTGAGGAAATGAATATCCGTTGTTAAATCTTTCATTTCCGTACCTGAGGAAGCAACCGTTGAAAATGACTCTGTTAGTTCATTTTCGTTTCTGAAGATTATCCGTTGAGGAAATGAATATCCGTTGATTATTCCTTCATTTCCAACTCTGAGGAAGCAACCGTTGAAAATGACTCCGTTAGTTCATTTTCGTTTCTGAAGATTATCCGTTAAGGAAATGAATATCCGTTGATTATTCCTTCATTTCCAACTCTGAGGAAGCAACCGTTGAAAATGACTCCGTTAGTTCATTTTCGTTTCTGAAGATTATCCGTTAAGGAAATGAATATCCGTTGATTATTCCTTCATTTCCAACTCTGAGGAAGCAACCGTTGAAAATGACTCCGTTAGTTCATTTTCGTTTCTGAAGATTATCCGTTGAGGAAATGAATATCCGTTGTTAAATCTTTCATTTCCATACCTGAGGAAGCAACCGTTGAAAATGACTCCGTTAGTTCATTTTCGTTTCTGAAGATTATCCGTTGAGAAAATGAATATCCGTTGATTATTCCTTCATTTCCAACTCTGAGGAAGCAATCGTTGAAAATGACTCCGTTAGTTCATTTTCGTTTCTGAAGATTATCCGTTAAGGAAATGAATATCCGTTGATTATTCCTTCTTTTCCAACTCTGAGGAAGCAACCGTTGAAAATGACTCTGTTAGTTCATTTTCGTTTCTGAAGATTATCCGTTGAGGAAATGAATATCCGTTGTTAAATCTTTCATTTCCGTACCTGAGGAAGCAACCGTTGAAAATGACTCCGTTAGTTCATTTTCGTTTCTGAAGATTATACGTTGAGGAAATGAATATCCGTTGTTAAATCTTTCATTTCCGTACCTGAGGAAGCAACCGTTGAAAATGACTCCGTTAGTTCATTTTCGTTTCTGAAGATTATCCGTTGAGGAAATGAATATCCGTTGATTATTCCTTCATTTCAAATTCTGAAAAATATCCGTTGAGGAAAATGACCCCGTTTGTTCATTTTTGTTCTGAAGAATATCCGTTGAGGGAAATGTATATCCGTTTAGTTAAAAATCCATTATTTTCCATTTTCGAAGAACCCGTTGAAGAAAATGACTCTGTTCGTTCATTTTCGCTTCTGAAAAATATCCGTTGAGGAAAATAACAAGATTATGCTTTACATATCTTTGATGGCTATTTAACACAAAGTCACAGACAGACTCTTACGAATAAATTTCGGGACGAAATTTCCTAAAGTAGGGGAGACTGTGACACCTGTGTCACTGCGACCAGCAAACAAATGGCAAACCAATGAAATAGTGTATTTCATTCTCGGGATTTGTAAAAATATGTGTATCGTTTACACATATCAACTATTGTTCGATTTCAAGCTTTAAATTGCTTTCTGGAGGGTTATACGCGCACTGATGCGTAAATATAACCAGTTTAATGCAACGAACACTCCGGAATAGTGAAATAGGCTTAACATACCTTAAGTAACCTTTACATAACTTAGAAATAAGTTTTGAAGGCTTTGGTATGGAAAAATCAAGTTAAATTGCTTACAGGGACTAAAGTTGACAAACTGTGAAAGTATGCCAATCTGAACTGTAACAGACATTCCGGAACATGACCATAAGTTAAACATACCATAAATATCCTTTAAATAGCTTAGAAATAGGCTTTGAGGGGTTTGGTATGCTAAAATAAACTTTTGGGTCATTCAGGGACTAAAAGTGTCAAAAAGTGCACAAGTTTGCATTTTCGCGCATAACTCACGTTCTGAATACATCCAGACATCCAAAAATTTATGTAAGCATGACTATATTATACTTTAGTGTTTGGCTTGCCAAAAATCCATTCGTCGCGTCATTTGGAGCGTTTTTCGCGCTTATGCGCATTCCGTCGTAATTAAGCGAACATCGCGTTCGTACGACCAAACGAACCAACATCCGACATATTTTTGAGCATGTTTCATGTCCACAATGTTTAGGCATCATTTTAGGGCCTTAAAGTTGGCTTTACAGGCCTTAGAAGTGCCGGAAATGGGTTTAATACACAACAGGGACCAAAACTGTCATTTTTGAAACTTATTTTCTGATCAGAACCCCCATGCGGCCCGCATTAGTTTTGGTGTATCCTGAAGCGGGCCGCGTCAGCCTTCCAGACCAGATTAACTGCATTTAACAGCTGGTTGCAGCTGTTTTGCACTCCCTAACCCCTTGCCATGTGTCAATTCCTTATGGTGGTGAGCATTTTGAGGCACCACAACTTTCCAACACATGTACGGGCGAGATTCGAGCACGGTTTCCATGAAACGATCTTAACGGTTACCCGAATACTATAAATACCCCACCCCACTTCTTGCAAAAACCACTAGAACCTTGATTTGAGAAGCTCTAAGTTGAAACCATTGTTTCATACCTGAGCTACTTGGATCGAGGTTAGCATTCGGGGACCCTTCGTAAGTATTCCTTCGTTCTTTTATTGCTTTTCGAGTCTTTTCGAGTCTGAAAGTCAAACTTTGTTTGACTTTCTGCGTTGACCAGTTTATGGTCAATGCGAAGTTCGTTTGAACTTCGCAACGTGAGTGTAATCACGTTGGTTATAGTCCCTTGGGACTATGCCTACTGATTTCCACGTTGTCTAGGGTCGTAGGGTAAGCGATCTAATAAATCGCTTATACCTTCGAACCCGACCCATTTGGTCGATCATTAGGATCCGACCAAATACATTAGGTGACCATAGTATATAGGGAATAACCTTCCGAGGTTATACCTTATGGTCGCTTCGTTAAGTAGTTGTATGATAGGTAGTTTATATGCCTTAGGTAAATTACCAGAATACCCTTTTCATGTATAATTGGTAATTAAACATATGTAACCTAAACTTTTGTCACATAACTGATTATGTAACATGTTTAGGCATATAACACTTGTCATAGGACTAGTTAGACGTTCCGAACGCGTTTCACGCGAACGACGCGTTAAAGTATCATAAGCTACCTAAACGGGTCGTAATGGATCGTAACCACTTATGTTAGGTTCATTTAGTATGTAGGCTTTGTTAAACCATATTACACGAGTCTCCACACTCGCTTGGTTTACGAACCCTCATTCTATCCGATCTTCCGATTTAGGTCCGGTTATTAACATAGTTACCTATATTAGGTGCCGTTTGATATCCGTGATCTCTAGCATTGTTTGGTTGTTACTCTAGGACTACTAAGCAATCTCAGGTGAGTACATAGACCCCTCTTTTACTGTTTTTCCAAACTGTTTTGGGGTGAAACACATGTGCCTACTTGTTACTTTCATGCTTTCCTGTTTTCACATCATATACCGACTATGTTTATTAGTACATTATAGTACATGATTTCATTACATTTCTGCTATGTATGTTGACTGATAGCATGCTAGCACATTGATTTACAAGACTTTTCTGCTTTGTATGTTAACTTAGCATACTTAGTACATTGTTTTACCTTGCATTTCTGTTGCATATGCTCATCCAGCATATGAACACACTATACTACATTTTGAACCATTGTAACTATTTGACTATGTGAACCGTCGTAACCATTTGATTTTATGAACCGTTTGTATCCGTTGAACCGTGTGAACCGGTTGTATCCGTTGAACCGTGTGAACCGTTTGTATCCATTGAACCGTGTGAACCGTTTGTATCCGTTGAACCGTGTGAACCGGTTGTATCCGTTGAACCGTGTGAACCGTTTGTATCCGTTGAACCGTGTGAACCGTTTGTATCCGTTGACATGATTTATATTTGCCAATAGACAATTGACTATACATAAACATTTCTACAATTGTTAAACATTACATCTTGGTGGTTTGGTTTGAGTTAATGATTAAGTAACGAGGCGTATGTAATATGATACAAGCACGGTGGATACGCCGCTGGTACTTCCTATATATAAGTGTTTGTATGATGTTACATATTGTAGCGTTATTTGAATCATTTCAATTTGAGACATATAACATTTTATATAAACAACATACTTTTCACAAGACATTGATTTACAAACAACTGATCTTATACAAACTCATTTTACATGGTTATTCATTTAACCATACATTATTCTCATATTTATACATATCATCTAATCTTATCATTTTTCAAATGATTTACAAGACAAAGCAAAATTTCAAGGTTCATGACTAAACATTTTCTCAAACATAAGTCATGAATTCTGTTTTCACAAAACCTATGTATCTCACAGGCATTTTTATGCTGACGTACCTATTTTCACATGTGTTTTACAGGAGCTGTTGCATAAGATGATCAAGATACACATAGGCAGACTTGGGCTTTAGTGACAATAAAAGATGCAAGACTAGTTAATTTATGTTATGTACTCTTTATTTCTTGTTTAAAGACAATGTAACTCTCATGTTTGATTAATAAAACGAAACTTTAATTTCCATTGTTGTGAAACATTAATTCTGTTACAACACTCCCCGACGTTTCCGCAACGTTTTGTATGTTCTATGTGGTCGGGGTGTGACATAATGCACCCATATCATATCATCATCATCCTACATGAACTTAAATGCATCCAAGATTATATTTATTTCATATTCATGTAAACCAAAACATGTTCATCAAATCATCATCCGATCATGTTAACATAAATGCAAGACATTCTTATATTTATGCACATATAACAAAACCCACATGCATGTGTACATATACAACCAAGAACACACTTTTACATGATCATTCTTAATCTTAGAACTTTTTATAAAATCATTCTTTGATCATGCATGCATCAAGTTTTTCATATATCACATCATCAAAATCAACTAACCTCAAAAACTAAATATCTAATCCACACACACTAACATTTCCGGCCATATAAACATACTCACAAGTTCAATTTTATATTTTGTATAAAAACCCATTTATTTAGTTTCAAGTTTGTGAATTATTCCAAGAATCAAGAGAAACTTCCAACATCAAGAACAACCAAGAATCAAGAGTATGATTTAAACATAAATTTTATACCTTCAAGATTATTGGTGGGTTTTGACAAGATTTTGATGTTATGGGGCTTGTTTCTTCTTGGAA
Organism: Helianthus tuberosus; assembly: GCA_030545235.1. Lineage (NCBI taxonomy): Eukaryota > Viridiplantae > Streptophyta > Magnoliopsida > Asterales > Asteraceae > Helianthus > Helianthus tuberosus. Next base: position 82,550 of record JARYGA010052525.1, on the reverse strand, counting down.
TCACCTTGGAAACCTTCTTGGATCTTCAAAACTACTTGAAAAGTACTTGAAATGAGCTTGGTTCTTACATGAAAGGTTGCAAATTTCGAAAATTGAAGTGTGAAGAGGTGTATTCGGCCGAGACTGGAGGTAGGAGAAAGTGAGATTTGTTTTGAGATTTTGAAAGATATGTTTTTATTTGAAAAAGGGATATAATCATTGTCTTTGTTGCATGATTGACACTTGGCATTACACAAGATATGGTGGGCTTACAAGCCACCACCTAGCCCCTTTCTCTCTCCTATACACGATTATAACACATACATATGCATATCTTACATATATATAATATACAATTGGTAAAACAGGTATTTAACTGGATACCGGGTATTTTATGTAGCGTTTTAATCCCGTTTTATGTTGTTTTAAATTATTTTTATCACTCTATAAAAATAAACACGCCATATTATTACTGAAATAAATATCAGTTTCCTTGATTGGTTGCGTTGACAGTATTTGGTCAGATACGCGCAGTAACACGCGATACGCGCTTAAACTTGAAAAATAACGTTTTAAGCGTTTTAATTTATTTTTCATTACGAACATGATTAAAATAGAATTTTAATCAATACGGAATATTTTTAGGATTTTAATATTATCCGGGCGGTCACCGACGTTCGTTTCGTAGTTTGTCGCAAATAGTCCCTGAGTCTGAATAAACATGTTTTTGTCATACCGAACCCCTCAAAACTTATTTCTAAGTTAAGTAAAGGGTTTTTAGGGTAGGTTTAGCTTATTTCATTGCTCCAGAGTGTACGTCGCGTTAAAATGATTGCGTTTGCGTAACAGTTTACGATTTCACTTCCAGAAAAGGTTTGAGATTTCGCAATTGAACAAGGATTGAAAACGTGCAAATGTCATAACTAATTATACAAAAATTGGAAATTAAAACACATTGCTTTATTAGGTACAAAGTTGTTTGGAATTCTACAATGATTAAAATACACAAGTGTCACACTTGATGATCCAAGAATTTCTTCATTATCAACTACAACACCCTTTCGTTTATCCTTTGAAGCTTTAGCGGCTTCAGCATCATTTTCTTGTTCTTTTTCCATCCTCCGATCCTCAGCTCTTCGGATTTCAATTTCATCGAAAGCCGCATGCACATTTATACCAAGTCTATCTTCAATAACCGCGTATAACATCTCTATTTTCTTAGACTTGTTTTCCTTGTCTGCTTTCAGATCTTCTATCTCTTTATGCAAGATCTCATTAGCATTGCTCATTGTTGTATTAGCATCATTTAGATCACAATTTGTAACTAGCAGCTCATCAATCGCTTCATTCAATGCATTGTTGCCAGCTTCAACGTTCAATAACATTTCATTCATCGTAAGATTCTCATTCTTGAGCATGACATTCTCTGCTTCAAGTTGCTTAAGCTTTTCTTTCATTTCTTTAAGCTCTGAATCAGTTGCTTTAAGCTATTCTTCTGTTTCTGCTTTGGCCTTTTCTAGAAGAACAACTCTTTTGATCACAACATCAACCCTTTCATCGTTAAAGATTGGAATATCACTAACTTCTTCCAAAGATGGACCTGGACCAAAGTTACTAGGCATTTTTGGAAAACTTTGGCTTGAACTTTGTGGAACTGGAGTTTTCTTTGAAGTCGACCCAGGCTCTTCAACATTCTTCGTTTGTTGTGAAGGAGTTGAAAGAACTTTAGCTTGAGCAGGAATTGATTCCTGTATAGGTGATACTGGAGGTGTAGGTACATGAACTTCTGCTTCAACTATCGGTTCTTCCACTGTCACCTTATCTGGAACTTTCACAGATTCACCAGATTTATATTTGACAGCTTTTGCTGTAGTCTTTCGAATCTTTTGTTTTCTTGGATTTGCACCAGTTGGTTTTGCACTTCTTTTCATACCTCTACCTTTCTTTAACTTTTCAGCTTCAGTAGGTGTCGGCACATAAGATGCATCTTCTTCACCAGAACCCTTTTTCTTCCTAGAAGGTCCTTTTATCTTGATTTTACCACCAACATACGTTGTTGGTGCAAGTTGAGTAACATCAATGTCGCTCTCTGTTTCACTAGAATCGGTATAAATAACACATTCTTTGAATGTTTCACCCATTGTTTCACCTCCTGCAGCAACTTCCATGTTCTCACCACCAACTTGTTTTGCATTCTTTGCCTTTTCAGCTTCTTGAGCAGCTTTAACAACATCTTGAGCAATTCATCAAATGACATATTAAGAATATCATCACCTGTTACATTAAAATTCTCTAGAGGAACATCATCAAGTTCATCGACCAAGTGTGGAGGTGACTTCTTCTTTGATGATCTTTTAGGTGCTGCTTTTGGTGTTGTTGACTTTGAAGCCTTTGGAGTGGTATCTCTCTTTCTTTTTTTATCTTCAGCTTTCAACCAGAACTTTACATGCTTATTTGCAAATGGCTCCATCTTTTTATCTTCTGAATCAGAATTACGGTCATCATGCCTCCATTTGTCATGAGCTGGAGCAACATAATCTGGCTTTGCGATATAACCAAACTGTTTCTTGTATGGTGGTTCTTTATCTTTCTCAACACCTTGATACGCGTTCAGTCTTTTAAGCGTCTCAGTATCCATGTGATCTAACTTCAATTCATCATCATCAGCTTTCGGCAAATTCTTTATTTGATCATCCAATAACATCTGAATGAATAGAGGATACTACAGAAATTTCTCTCCATGAACGTTATCAACCATGTGGTTGAATAGTGCCTGTGAGATATTAAAAGGTCGGTTAAGTATCAAACATGTCAAAATACACATTATGAAATCCAAAGACACATTAAATCCTCCTTTGCGAATGTGTAAAGCATGTATCGTTAAATGTACGAGGAATTTGTAAGGTCTATATAGTTTTGACTTGTTGTACTGAGTTTCATTCACATAACCCGTGTATCCCATTCGCATCCACAAACCCTTCACAAGACGTTCTGGTACTTGAAATGGATCTTTATCATCGTCTTGAAACTCTAACACTCTCCTGACGTCTTCAACTTTGAATTTAACTTCAATGTCTATATCTTTATCCTTCTCATCTTTGATCTTCAATGCGGAGAATATCGTCTTTGAATCCTCATCATATCTTGCATTGTTCCAAAATCTTTCAATATGCGTTTTATAGAATTTGTGCTTGTCCGTCAATGCTTTCTTTATTCTGCTACGATCAATAAAATCTATCACGTCTTTGAACGGATCCATTCTCGGTAACGTCTTATCAAGTGTACATCATATGTTGTGCCAAGCGTCAAAGTTCGAACTCTTAGGCTGCTCAAAACAATACAAACAATTAGTAACCATTGCACGTCTATCGAGAAAGTATAACAATTCAACACTTAGAAAGATTTTCAACAATTTTGACAAACTGCTGCCTTCGTACGATGCCAAGCATGTCTGCCTTCTTATACGAGGCTACATATGTACAAAGCCATAAATTTACGAAGGCACTGTTGAGATTAAGATGTTATAACACATATCAACAATCGCTAACAAATCCAAACATATCCAACAGATTATAATACCCTGGTTGGCTTCGTACGAAGCCAGTAGCTTCGGACCAAGAACATGAATAGTTCAACAAATCAACATTCAAGATATGTTTCAAATCATCTAATTGATGTTACAAAACACCCTAAAGGTGCCGATTAACAGTTTTATAGCTTCAATTTCAAGATTTATCCATCAAAACTATGTAGATCTAAGATTATATGATGTCGGCGGTTTCAAAGTCAAAATTGAACGGGTAAATAGATGATAAACATTAAATTGTACCTTCCCCATTGAAAGTGTTGTGCAAATCAACACCCCAACTAAATTTCTGGAAAAAAATCGGCAAAGTTTTGTTTATATTTGAGAGTGAATGATACGAAGGCACAAGCTGCTTCAAATCTGCCTATACCTGTCTTCGTACGAAGCCAAGGCTTCTGCCTTTGTACAAAGACACCAAAACACAAGTTTTTCAAACTTTTCAAACCTTTTCAATTTTAGATGGATTTTATATCCATTCGGGTATCCAGGTTCACGTTAATGACCCCGATTACTCGATTTATCAACCAAGTCAAAGTTAATGACCTTGGTCGATCCGATTCACGAACCGTCTGACATTTTTTTTTGTTCAAAAATTTTCAACTTTTCAAGAAAATTTACAAGTTTCAACTTAATGAACTTGTTCAATTTTTCAAGTTTCCAACTTTTTCAGATTAGCTCCCACCCAGACTCTTCAGGAATTTCTCTACATATGAGATTCTGAAGATCAGCTTTCTAACACTGGTTTGTCGAAAATAAAGCAGAAATAAAATCTTTTTGTATTTTGCAAACTGTATGTTAAAACACACTGAAAATCTTTTTGAGTTTAATCTAAAAATGAACAATAATAAACTATTTACTAACATATTTTTGTGAGTTGTGTTAGAGGATCATATCAGCTACCGACAAGTCACAAGCACCGTTGAGCATATAACACACTAAGTTTTAAACGATTCACCTAGAATGTCAGTATACTGATCCACTTAAATTCTCACACATAGCTCAACTGATTCGAGATACGGATTTAATGTTTTAATCACTTAACTTATTCGCGTGTCCCACCTCAGAATATACTTTCGTATCCAGATTCCCCAAATTCAATCTTACAGGTGAATATACTATATTGATATCTGTTCTCTGGGTAGTGCGAGACCATGAGAGCTCAAGTCAGAACTTTAGTTCAGTTTGAGAGATGATGGCTCGACTTTAGGTGTGTCTCACTTAGGGATCTTCTTTACAACAGCACTTGATTTGTATCTTTCGATATTTTATCAATTTTTATGCTGAGGGAAAGCTTTATTAAGCGCATAAAGTATTATACAAGGTCTAGCCCATTGCTGATGCAAAATCAGAAGACCTGGTATAATACCCCAGATATTATTACTGTTAGGAAACTTTTTATGTAAGTATTGAAGAAAAACTTATTCAGCCTGATCTAAAGAAGAAGATAAAGACTTGAAGATCAAACAACAAGAAGAAACAAGATAGGACGCTTGAAAAGAACAACACATCTTCATCAAAGAAACAGAAGTTGATCAAGAACAAGAGAAGATTATCAGAAAAGACCATTCTGATGGATCTGATGATATTTCTGATGAAATATCATCAGTTTCTGGTAAATCTAATCATCGGACTTTCTGATGATTTGTGCATCAGAATTTCAGATGAAGTGGTTATCAGAAATTCTGATAAACACCACTTGTTTGAACAAGTTCTATCACGACACAATAACCGAAGCAACTTGACATTTGTTAGTGCATAATGTCTATAGCCTACGTCTACAGTCTAGGTCGTATCGAATAGCTTGTAATAGGGTTAAATATGTCAAAATGTAAGTTTATGTTTGTGTAAAAGTCATTTCGCACGAAATAGCATTTGGCTATTTCATACGAAATCAAGTTTGGTCATTTCGTACGAAATGGCATGCATGTTGCCATTTCGTGCGAAATCAGTTGCTCTATAAATAGGGATGTTGGTTTTTCATTTTGGTACGAAATAGTGAGACATGTAACGAAGTGCTGCCCAATTCTCACCGTGTAATCAAGTTGAATATCAATGAAAAACCTGTTTTAAGTATAATTCTCTGTTTCTACACCTTTCTATCACTGATTCTCAGTTGTTTGACTGTTTCCGCCTTTCAAACGACTTAGATTTGACTCTGAACGACTCATAAAGGTTGCAAAACGATCCTACAAGTGGTATCAGAGCTCAGGATGAGTCAATTCGTTTGAATCAGTGCTTAGAATTCTATTTTTCTACTCATTCTTGGATTTATGGACCAATTCACGGACAAAAAATGGACTGATCTTTTGATATAACGTGTAAAATACAGTTTTAACAAATCCTTGAAAGAATCAGACCTAAATTCAGACTAAAAGTGACATAAATGGGCCAAAAACTCTATTTCGTTTGAACGAGTACTATTTCGTTTGAAAAACTGAGATCATTTCGTACGAAATGAAGCTTTTCGTGTGAAACATTGCCATTTCGTTTGAAAAACTGGTCCATTTCATACGAAACAGGCCATTTCGCTTGAAAAAAATTCCGTTTCATCATTTCTTACGAAAAGACACTTTGTTTACTCATTTCGCACGAAATGACAACCAATTTCGTTTGAAAACCTGATTTCGCTTGAAGTCCATTTCGTTTGTGTGATTTCGTTTGAAATCCATTTCGTGTAGAAGCTATTTCGCTTGAAAGTGACTAATTTCAAAAACTTGAAAATTTTTTCGAAACTGTTTTCATAAAATGGATAACCAAGAATTCTACAACTTGTTTGCCGGTGGGGGAATGACAGCATCTCAAACCCCAACCAGTATCGTGCAAAATGTGAACATGGAAAATAAACTCGGTACAATGCGGAAACCGCCGAAGTTGATGAACATTGATGAGTATGCTGGGTGGTCAGAAAGGTTTAAGACTTGGGTGCAAGCCAACCATTTCGAATGTTGGATGAAAATCGAATCTAAGTATGTTCCTCCAACGAATGGTTCGGTAATAGAGAAAACTATCAGAAGTCTAACTCCAATTAAACAAGAAGGTTTCAAAGCAGAAAAGAAAATGATGAGTATCCTACAACAAGCCATCAAAGAGGATATCTTAGTACTGCTGCAACATCAGGGAAACTCACAGTCCGTCTGGAATGCTTTGAAAGTAAAGTTTCTTGGAAGTGTGTCTATGATAAAAAGCAAAACTGCTTTGTTGAAAAAAGAGTTTGACATCTTCACAGGTATCAAGGGTGAGACAACTAAAGAATTGATCGAGAGATACTGCCATCTGGTTATTGAGATGAAGAGGTTGAACATAAACAAAACGAATGAAGAATGGGTGGATAAGCTAGCGGATGCATTACCTTACGATGAATGGGGTACTTATCTGTTGGTGTTGAAAAATAATTTGGAGTATGTCGGATTCAACCTTAGCACATTTATTGAGAAGATTGAAGCACATGAACTTGAGCTGAAAAAGATCAGAAAAATGAAATCTTCAAGTGTACAACAAGATGTTTCATTATATTACAAAGGAAGCTTGTCAGCAACATCTAATCTAAGTCCAAAGATCCAGACAACTTTTAGTGCTGATTCGACATCAGGAGTTTCATCTGGCACATCAAGCAACAATAATTCACCATTTGCAAGTTTTGAACCAAATCCAAAGGTTCAAAACTCATCAGATCAATCTTATACCCAAAGTTCATCAGGATCGAACAGTCAAAGTCAAGGTCTAGGAATTCTGTGCAACATAGCGGTGAACATAAAGAATGCTCAAGACTTTACTGAATCATCAGCAAAACAACACATAACACTACTTGCTTCGGTGCTTGAATTTTATGAAAGTTTGGTTGCAGGTAGAATTGGGAACCCTGATATGACAAAGGAAGATTATGATCAGATTGATCCAGAGGAGCTGGAGTTGATTGATATCAAATGGGGAATGGCAAGCTTGGTGAGGAGAGCTCAAAGATTTATGGAAATAACTGGTCGGAACAGTCTTTCAGGACCAGATAGCAAGCTTGGGTTTGATAAATCAAAGGTCACATGTTTTAAATGCAAAGAGAAAGGACATTTCAAACGTGAATGTCCAAACCGGGAAGTCAACAATCATCAAAACCCATTCACTAACGACTACTACAAACAAGCAGTCTATCACAAGACAAGTCAACAACCATTCACACAAAGACGTCAGATCGAAAACAAGCCTGAAAAAGCTCTTTTAGTCAATCAGGATGATGAGAAGGTTGCTGAAGTTTTTAGTTGGGATAAGTATATCCCTGGTAGTGAGGGTATGGCCATGATGGCAGAGATTGTGGAAGAATCGGAATGCGTTGTTGAAACAGAAGAAGTCAGTGAAGACATGTCTGAAGAAAGTTTGGCTAATCTTGAAGAAGCAGCTGCAGAAGTTTACTACTATCAATCTGAACAAGAGATTATTGCTAGTTCGTTTAAGTCAATAATGTCTCCTAATATGTTTGATTCTTTTGCAGGTTTCTTTAGCGAGCCAACTACCGGATTTTGTCCACAATACAATGTTGAACAGGCTCCGGTTGAAGAGATAATAGACGTTTCCAAAGAAATGAATGAAGAGACTCTAAAAGAGATTGCTGACAAAGCATTGATGGGCAAGCTGAAAGAGGTAGAAACAGAATCTGTTGAAACAGAGTCAGTTGAAAATTTGTCTGTCGAAACGGAGTCAGTCAAAAAGGAGTCTGACGAGAAATCAGAAAATGAGGAGATCAAATCAGCAGAAAAGTCAGAGTCAGAGTCTGATGTGTTTGGTAAAACAGATGTTAAAATTGACCAAGAAGAAAAGGTTTCTGAAAAGGTTGATTCAATTTATGAAATTCCATGCAAAAACTGTTCAAAACCCTGCATGGATTGTCTTGAAAAAGACAAACAATTTCAAGAATTGAAGAAATACACTGATGAAGTAAAATATGATCTAAGTGAAATGAAAGAAGCATATGACACTTTGGCACGATCAATCAAAATGATTCAAAAAGAAAGTCTTGAAAATGATTAAGCCACTAATTTGCTAAAATCTACTGTCATGGATAAACAAATGGAAATTAACATTCATTTGGACACAATTGCTTCTTTGAAAAAAGAACTTGAGTTAATGAGAATTAAAACTGAGAGAGTTGATAAAAAGTCGATTAGTTATGTTGCTTCATCATATGTGATTGATCAAATTGTTCTGAAACAACCTGATTCGACACCTGCCTTCAACAGTGTTCCACCCCCAATGTGGAATCATTATACACAAAAATATCCAGATGGGGTGGAAGCTGCCTTGAATCTCAACCTGAGAACCGTTGAGAATGAGTTGCCTGAGAATATTTATGTCACATTTTCTCCATACGACACTGATAATGAGTCACAGGTGATCAAAACCGTTGTTGACCAAGTGTTAGATGAAGAAAGTGATAACTCGGAGTTTGATACTGTGAAAACTCATTTTTAAAACTCCATTTATGATTCTGAAGAAGATGGTAACTTCTTAGACAAGTTCATACCAAAATCAGATACAGTTGTGAATGATGATTCGATCATTGTGGTTTACACAATGACTGGAACTGACAAACTCTATTCTGATTTTGAGTATCCAATTCAAAATGCCAGATTGGAAAATGTTGAGAAGGTGTTTAAAATTGTGGAAATTGACATTTCGGAAGTTAACAATAACACATTTCTTTCAAAACCGAAAAAGTCTTTTGTGAAATCACAACCAAACAACTCAGGAAAGAATGAGCGGGTGGGTAATGATGGTAATAACAAAAGAAATGGAAATAATTTCAAAAACAAAGGAGTTGGTTTTGAGAAGAAAATAGCTAAGAAGTATGTCAAGCCAAAAGGAAAATTAAATGATGTGTTTGTTGCTGGTCCTAGTGTTGATGCTGAAAAAGATTACATTTTTAGTCAGAAAGCTGTGGATGATTTCAATGCAGCTAAGAAGTTGAGACAGGAGACCTATAGATCAACTTTTGTCGAGTATGACAAAAGAATCTGTTACCGCTGCAATGAAATTGGTCACATGGCCAAGCAGTGCGTGAAAAAGCCGAGTTATCACTTTCTTTTGAAAAGAGGTGAATCTTTGAAGTCCGAAGAAAAGCCGAAATCAACCTTTGAGATTGGCGAATCTTTGAAGATCCAAAAGACTTCAAAGGTTTATCCGAAGACGAAAATTTTTGAAAACCAATCATGGGTGGCAAAATTAAAACAATTAGTTGAAGAGAAGAAGATGGAAATTGTTTTGAAAACTGAATCAAAAGTTTTTGCAAATGATATTGAAAAACTTGAATTTGAACTGGACAAGTTGCTTGAGGAATTCCCACCAATTAAGGAGGGAGATTTAAAACCAAAATCCAAATATGCTGTTCCAAACGTCATTTTTAACATTCCGAAAGTTGATGTGAATTGTGATCTTGTGTTTGGTAGTGTTCCAAAGGTAAATAAATCATGGGCTTCATTGTTTGAATGAATTTCTTTGATGTATGCAGGGGCTTCCGAGGTCAATAATTTCAAAGTGGATCATGGACAGCGGAGCTTCGAGGCATATGACGGGAATGTTGGCTTTGCTCTATGATGTCAAATCAATCAACGGAGGATATGTTGGATTTGCAGAGAATCAGGGTGGCAGAATTGTTGGTGAAGGAACTCTAACAAATGGAGTCGTAACGTTTGACAAAGTAAACTATATAATCGAACTTGAAAACAATCTGTTGAGCATCTCACAGATCTGTGACAAGTCTTATACAATACACTTTACTAAAAATGAGTGTTTAATCATAAAACCTGGTTTTAAAATTCCTGAAGACATGGTGTTGATGCGAGCTCCCCGGGAAAATGATTTGTATGTCCTGGATATGAGTGTTGCAACAACAACAGATCAAAAGAAACAGTGCTTTGTAACAAAAACGAAAGCAACAGAAAAGGAGTCAAGAATGTGGCATTGAAAGATGGGCCACATTCATGTCAGAAAAATGAATTTCCTTGTACACAATGATCTTATTGAAGGTGTAAATCTTAAAAAATTTCATTTGAATGATGATTGTGTAGAGTGCAAGAAGGGAAAACAAACAAAGAAGACACACCCACAGAAGCTCTTAAACTCAATCAGAGTACCGCTCGAGAGACTCCACATGGATCTCTTTGGACCAGTTAATGTGCAGAGCATTAGTGGAGACTTGTACTGTCTAGTAGTCATTGATGACTTCACTAGATTTTCATGGGTGATGTGTCTGGAAAGAAAAGATCAAACATTTGATTCACTGATGATCTTATTCAAGAAGATGGAAACGCTGTACAAATTGCCGATCAGGAGAATACGAAGCGACAATTGGACGGAGTTCAAAAACAATCGCATGCTCTAGTTTTGTAATGAGAAAGGAATTCTTCATGAATTTAGTGCACCATACACTCCACAGCAAAATGGTGTAGCTGAACGAAAGAATCGCACCTTAATTGAAACAGCTCGAACTATGCTCGCCGATTCCAAGTTGCCAATATTTTTCTGGAGTGAAGCAGTTGCGGCAGCATGTTATACACTGAATCGTGTCCTAACAGTGAAGAAATACAAGAAAACATGTTTCGAACTTCTTCATCATTACAAGCCAAATTTGAAGTTTTTACAACCATTTGGATCTCCTTGTACTTTTATTGATCCAGATGGTAAGTTTGGTGCTAAAAGTAATGAGGGTTTTCTTTGTAGGTTATGCGAGTCCGCTGAAGAGGGTGTTCGTTCCATGCCTGGGGAAGATAATTCAAGTTCAGCATGTTGATTGTCAGAAGCATACTGCTCCACCACAACTTCCCGGAAAAAAAGATTGCTTTTCCATTATGACAAACTCTGGGAATCTTTCCAACTGCCGACTGAGCCAAGTGTAGAGGAACTCGTACTATTATACCAACATCAACAATCTTTGTCACAAGATCAGTTGCCAAGACCATTGGTAGTTTCTCAGCCCGCCGTGGGTGCAAACGATCACGAGGCCGGTCCAAGTGGAACAGCACACGAAGCCCCAAAGGAACCAGCTCCAGTATTTGATCACTCCGACGACTCAGAATCGGAAGATGGTCTGATTTTTGATGAGGAACCAAATACTGAAACAACAGAAGCTGTTGATCATACCAGTGATCAAGACATCACAAACTTGCAATCGGAAGTGAACGTGCCTGACACTATCATGCCAAGAACTTTGTCTTATCATCCTTCAGAGCAAATAATTGGTGATCTTCAGAGTGGAGTAAAAACGCGGGATCAGATCAACAGAGCTCTTACATGTTTTTATACAACTGTCGCTCCTTTACAAGTTGATTTTTCATTAAAATGTTTCATTTCGCAGGTTAAACCACGAACGTATAAGGAAGCTTTAACTGAAGAAAGCTGGGTGAACACTATGCAGGAAGAATTGCAGCAGTTTGAGAAGCTGGGAGTATGGGGATTGGTATATCTTCCTAAAAATCAGAAGCTGATAAAGACTAAGTGGGTCTTTAAATGTAAAAGAGATGATAGAGGAGTGATTGTAAGAAATAAAGCACGTTTGGTAGTACAGGGTTTCAGTCAGCAAGAAGGCATTGACTTTACGGAAGTGTATGCACCTGTTGCTAGACTCGAGGCAATAAGAATCTTCCTGGCATTCGCGTCCTGGAAAGGATTCAAAGTCTACTAACTAGATGTGAAATCTGCATTCCTTTATGGCAAAATCAAAGAAGAAGTGTACGTTGCACAACCGCCGGGGTTCACAGATCCAGTGCACAAAAACAAAGTCTATCTTATCGACAAAGCGCTTTACGAACTACACCAGGCCCCGAGAGCCTAGTACGAGACGCTTTCCCAATATCTGCTGACCAACGGGTTCACCAGAGGGACGGTTGATAGTACTTTGTTTACAAAAGAGGTTGCAGGGCATCTATTGATCATGCAGATTTACATCGACGACATCATCTTTGGATCAACAAATGATGATTTGTGTAAAGAGTTTGAGAAAGTGATGAAAAGATAGTTTGAAATGAGTTTGATAGGGGAGATGAAGTTCTTCCTAGGGTTTCAGGTGGAGCAAATGCCTGAAGGAATCTTCATTCATCAAACCAAATATGTAAACGATGTTCTGGAAAAGTTCAACATGTCTGGATCTACTCCAACATCAACCCCCTGGCTCAAAATCACGGGATCTGTCCGGATGAAGGTGGAGAGAGTGGATGAGACGTATTACCGGTCGATAATTGGATCTTTGATGTATCTGACTGCTTCCCGCCCGGACATCATGTATCCAACTTGTCTATGCGCCAGATATCAGTCCAGCCCAAGACAATCACATCTGACGATCGTGAAACGAATTTTACGGAATCTTAAAGACTGCCTAAGCACCGGATTGTGGTATCCTAAGTCTGGTGACTTTTCTCTCACAGGTTATGCTGATTCTGATTTTGGTAGCTGCAAGCAAAATGCAAAGTCCACCACTGCTGGCTGTCAGTTCTTTGGAACTCGACTAGTCTACTGGCAGTGCAAGAAACAAACCTCATTCGCTCTCTCTACATGCGAGGCTGAATACGTTTCGGCCTCCAGCTGTTGCTCTCAGATCCTCTGGATCCAGCAGCAGATGAGGGACTTTGGTTTGCAATTCTTGGACACGCCTATATTTGTGGACAATGAGGCAGCGATAAACATAACAAAAAACTCGGTACACCACTCTAAAACAAAGCATGTTGAAATTCGACATCATTTCATCCGTGATTGTCACGAGAAGAAATTGATTCGCATTGAACATATACACACCGATGATCAGAGAGCTGATTTTTATACCAAACCTTTTGATAGAACAAGATTTAACTATCTTTTAAAATTAAATGGTTTGAAATTTTTTTTTTTGGGAGGGTAATTGATTGTGAAGCCGAGGAGGACGGCGATCTGAAGTGATCCACGTCATGTTGTCAAGTTTTTGTACAGTTTATTTTCTGCTTTTGATAAAACCAAAAATACAAAAATATGTTTTTGTTTTCAGGGGGAGAAAGTTTGCAGAAAATCCAAAAACATGATAAAATGTCAAAATCCAAAAAACATTGAAAAACTGAAAACGAGTTTGTGTAAAAAGGGGAAATGATAGTACATCAGCTAGACAGATGCAGTACGCTAAAGAATTGTATAGTAAAAAATGTGTTAAGCAGTCTTGCTGATGATGTGCCGTTAGGTTTTTACACATCTAGTAGATTTGTTTGGGATATAAACATAAAATCATAACTTGCTTTTACGTGGGGAACATCTCCAGGATATATAGGTAACCCCAGAAATCCTGTTTGAAAGATCCTATTTCTGACATACTAGGTCTTTGTACGTGATGATATCTGGGGTATTATACCAGGACTTTTGATTTTGCGGAAGCAATAGCCTAGTCCTCGTATAATACTCTGCACAGCTTTGTTCATAAAAGCCTCCCCTCAGCATAAAAAATGATGAAACATTGCAAAATGCTAATCATGTGCTGCTGTAAAAAAAGATTCCCAAAGGGAACCCACCGAAAGTCGAGCCATCATCTCTCTGATTGAACGGAAGTTCTAGCCTGAGCTCTCATGGCCTCACATTCACCCTACACAGATATCATTAGTGTGCACTCTGTTGGTGCATACGTCTGTCGACTTTGTCTTGTATCGAGTCTTGCATTAGAATTGTTAGATCAGGGCACGTTGTACGAGAAAATAGGGTGTGTGTGTTAAAGAGTTAATTTCGCATGAAATAGAAAAGTGCTATTTCAAGCGAAATCACCATTAGCTATTTCGCTTGAAATGGAAATTGCCACTTTCATGCGAAATCACCTCCACTATATATACCCTTCATACGAGATCATTTGTAACGGTTCCTGATTTTGATACCGAAGTGCTGCCGGTCTGTCTACTGATTGTAATCACTGTTATATCAATATACAAGACGTTTAAAGTGTGAATCTAGTTATTTCTAAGTCTATACGTCTTTTTCCGCCTTTCGTATAGATAAGAACTCTTCTGAACGACTCGTTTGGGTCACAAAACGATCCTACAAGTGGTATCAGAGCTCAGGAAGAAGAGTTCTTGCCAAAATAGTCATAATTTCTAACTTCTACACTTTCTTTTACAAAATTCACAAGATTTCACGGTTAAAATGGATTGAATTTTAAACATGTCATGCGAAACAGTGTTTTAATGAATCCTTGAAAAAATTGAACCTTAATTCGACATAAAACTGATAAAATTCGTAATTTCATTTGAAAATCAGATCGAATATGATGACGTCACCACTATTTCGTACGGAATTATATGCTTGATTTCACACGAAATTACATAATTTTGCTTGAAATAGATAATTTCGCTTCAGAAGTGTAATTTCGTTTGAAAGTTCACACTAAATTAGCTAATTCCGCACGAAATTAGCTCTAATTTCGCACCAGTGTGTAATTTCGTTTGAGAGCCACACGGAATTACATAATTCCGCACGAAATTACAATTTTGTTTGAAAACTGATTTCGTGTGAAGATCTAATTTCGCTTGAAAACATATTTTGTTTGAAGTTGTTGTGCTGGTAATTTGCGTTTGAGGAGTGATTTCGCTTGGATTGATATTTCGTTTGAACTTGTAATTTTGTGAAAAAGTTTGCTGAAACATGGAAGAGGAATTTTACAATGCGTTTGCGACACCGGTTGCTCCTGTTACAGCTGCTGAAACATTGTACAATGAGAATGAGACAGGAACTTACCAAAAACCGCCAAAGCTTATGTATATTGAAGATTTTAAAGGTTGGCAAAATCGGTTTGAGAGCTGGGTACAGGCTTATAAGTTTGATGCATGGTGTTCATTAGATGTGGATTATGTTAAACCGACAGATGAACGTGGGATTGAGAAAGCTTTTAGTGACTTTTCAGATGGTGAGAAATTGAAATACACCAGTGAGAAAATGATGATTAGTCTTCTTCAACAATCCGTGAAAGAAGATATCTTTGTGTTACTTCAACATGAAAATACTGCTAGATCAATTTGGTTGGCATTGATTCAAAAGTTTAAGGGAAGTGCAGATATGATCAAAAACAAGTGTGCTTTACTAAAGAAATATTTTGATATGTTTACAGCATTACCAGGTGAAACAACAAAAGTGACTATTGACAGATATTGTCATCTTGTTCTGGAAATGAGAAGATTTGATATCAAGAAAGACGATGATGAATGGGTTGATAAACTAGCCGATGCATTACCGCAGAATATATGGGGAACTTATTTGTTGATCCTGAAACATATGAGAACACATGAAAATATGAATTTGGCTAAGTTCATTCAGAAACTTGAAGAACATGAGCTTGATGTTAAGAAAACTTCTATCATGAATAATCCAAGTGCTCAACAAGATGTGAGTATGTATTATCGTGGAAACAAATTTGAGACTACTCCAAGTCCAAAGATTCAGACCGCTTTTAGTGCTGATGGGGTTTCTGGAACAACTTCATGCAACACAAGTCAGAGCAGTGGATATTCATCATCCTTTTCAAGTTTTGAGCCAAATGTTTCAACACCAAGTTCTCAGTCAAAAACTCCAACAAATTTTAATGGTCAAGTTTTGCAGTGTAATTTTACTTTAAACATTCAAAATGGTCAAAATTTCTCTCTAGATATTGCAAAACAACATATGGCATCACTTGCTACTATGCTAGAATCATATGAAAGTTTGGTTGCTGGAAGAATTGGAAACCCAATGCTCACCAAAGAGGATTATGACCAAGTTGATGCTGTAGAACTTGAGCTGATGGACATCAAATCGTGTTTAGCAAGTGCAGTGAGAAGAGCACAAAAATTTCAACAAATTACAGGAAGAGATGAATTTAGTGATATTGCTACATCTCCGATAGGATTTGACAAATCAAAAGTTACGTGTTTCCGGTGCAGACAAAAAGGGCATTTTAAACGAGAATGTAAAAATGAAGAAACAACTGGAAAACAAGATCAGAGTGGAAAGAGCAACTACAATCAAAAGTCAATTTTTCATCAACTTGTTCAACAACCACAAACTGCTCATGCACGTGCTATTGAAGAAAAAGAGAAAAGAGCTTGTTATGGTATAATCGACCAGGACGATGAAAAAGTTTCAGAGGGATTTAGCTGGGATGAATATGTTAAAAATAATGAGCAATTAAAGCATCTAGCATTGGTTGCTCAAATTTTGGATGAAGGAGAAATCAAATCTAAACCAAAAAGAGAGAAGATTTTCAAATCATCGGAAAGTGATGACGACACCGATGATGAGGAAGAATATATTAATACAGCTCAGAAAAATTTGGACTCATTCAGTTTTGATTTGTTCTTTGCAGATAAAATCGAGAAGCTGAATGAGAAGAAGGCTGCTAGACTGAAAAAAGGAGTTGGAAGCAAAGAAGATTGCTGAAGAAAAGGCAAAATTAGAAGCTGAGAAAGCAAAAGTTGAAGAGAGTTCAACAGATAAAGTTAAGGATGAAGAATGTAAAGTAAAATTAGAATTTGATGAAGAACCAGTGATTGAAAAGATTGTAGAGAAAATTGTTGAAGTGGAGAAAATTGTCGAAAAAATCATCGAAGTTGAAAAAATGGTTGAAGTTGAAAAACCATGTTTGAAGTGTTCAGCTCCTTGCAAAGGCTGTACTGAGAAGGATTAGAAGATTGCTGAACTAGAGAAAATGAAAGAAGATTTATTATCTGAGGTGAAGTATGTAAAGGAATCTTATGATGTACTGAACAAAACAGTGAATGGCCTGAAAAAGACAAATTCAGAAGTTGAGGCTGCAATGACAAAGATGAGCTCAACATTAATGACAAAGCAGAAGGTCATTAATGAGTATATTGAAGATTGTGCAAAGCTGAAGCAGGATTTGGAATTCAAAAAAATAGAAAGTGAAAGAATCAACGGTTGTTGTTGAGCTATACAACATGTGATTATTTGATTGATCAAGTTTATCCTACTGTTGCAGGTCTTGAAGCGTTTCAAGATAAAAAGACAGAAGATACGGATACTGGTAAGAGACAAAGTGTCAAGTATAACAAGTGTCCGCCCCCGATCTATGAAAGTTATTCTCCTAGAAAACCGAATGAGGAACGTCTAAAAAAGGCAGTCAACATCAAGTTAAAGTCTGAAACCATTGATGAGTTACCAGATAACATTGATGTTACATTCACAGCGTCTGACACTGATCAGGAGTCTGAATTATTAAAAAAGGTGGTCAATCAGGTGTTGGATATGGATGAAGAGTCAAAGTCGGAGTCTAAATCTGAAAGTTCGAGTTCGTCAGAAAAGAGTCCGAGTTCACCAGTCAAACGGGTTTACAATAAAGAATTCCTGTTATCAAAATCTAATTTGAATGACGGACCAATCAAAGTAGCATATACTTTGAATGATTCAGACAAATTATATTCTGATGAGGAATTTCCAATAAGAAGTGTCAAAACTGAAATGATCAAACAGGTTTTCAAATTAACAGAAATTAACATTTCTGAAATAAAAGATTTAGAACTTTCTGAAAAACCTAAAAAGTACACTTCAAGAGTTCAACAAAGAGTAAACAAGAAAATGGGTTACGGTTCTGGTTTTCAAAAGAAACCAAATCATAACAGTAATTTCAAAAGGAAGGGATTGGGTTTTATTCCTCCAGAAAATTATAAAAATCAGAAAACTTATAAACCAAATACTAAATTTGTTCCAGGTACAAGTTGTGAAGAATAGCAGAAGAAACCATTCTGGAAACAGTCAAATCAAGAGTTTCTTGCAGAAAAGAAGAAGAATGTTTTGAAGACTTCTGGAAAAAGAGTTGACAGAAGAGTTTGTTTCAACTGTCAAGAAACTGGTCATATTGCTTGGTATTGCACAAAGCAAACCAACAATAAACAGGAAGTTTCTTCTAACTCTGATTTGAAAAAGAAATGTGTTGATGAAAAGAAACAACCAATTGGAAAAGTCAAAAATTCAATTTCTGAAGATAGTGAAAACTCAAAACGTTTTTACAAAAGAAGAGTTGATTTAAACAAACATAAATGGGTTGTTAAAAGTTCTGAGAGTAGTTCTGACAATGAATCTGATTCCATAAAATCAGAGGAGTCTTTGTTTAAGAAAAGAGTTGAAAATTCCGTTCCAGAGATGAACGATGAAAATTTTCCAGTATTGTCAAAAGAAAATCTGAAATCAAAAGGCAGATTTGAGATTTCAGATCAATTCTTCGCTGGTAAGGAAGAATTTGATGCTGAAAAGGCTTTCAATGGAAAAGTCAAACATATTTTTGGAAAGATGGTTGATGGAAAAATGAAAAGTGCAAAAGAGTTTTATAAATAAAAAAGTGGATGGAGTGATAATGACTTGAAATCACCCAAGGCTGATCAGGCTTGGGTGAATGCATTTTCTACTTAAAAACCTGACTTGCCGGAACTCCCAGGTTGGTAATTGGGGAGTAGGAATCGACATCTTTCTTGAGAAATTCACAGGTTGGTAACTGTGATATTTCGATCTACAAGTGGTATTTTCTTTGAAAGTTGTTATATCTCATTTTACAAGTGGTTCTGATTGATGAGATCATTCAAGTGGTTGAGAAAAACATTTTAACCTACAAGTGGTTAATCAGGGACACTAAATTGTACTTGATTTCCTACAAGTGGTAAAGAAAACAAAGTGATGAAAATTAACCCCTAACCTACAAATGGTTTGTGAAATGACATACAAAACTAATTTTCCAGAAAAACCATTTTGATTAAAACAAACTTAAGTGTATGGGAAAATAGTTTGTTGTCAGGGGAAGTTCTGATTGTTTATGCCAAGTGGATGGCGAATTGAAGCTTGAAAAACAGTTGTCACTTTATTGTACAATTTGTTTTCAAAATTTGTTTCTACAAAGTGTGTCAAGAGCTCAGTTTGTTTTCAAAATTTTAAATGGTTTTGAATTTTAGGGGGAGTAAGTCAGAAAATAAAAAAACATTAGAAATTTTGAAAAAGCCAAAAACATGATAAAATGAAAAAAATGAGTTTTGTTGTGCAAAAGAGGAAATGATAGTACATTAGTGGACTGTCACAGCATGCTAAAGAAATGGAAAGTCAAAATGTGATAAACGGTCTCACTAAATATGTGACGACAGGCTCAGCTAGACTAGTAGATTTGCGATAACGATACAAACCTAAATGAAAAAGCCTAGTTCTAGTGGGAAACATGGTCAAAAGCATAGTACTTAGTTTTGTCCTTCTTGACTGTGTGCCTACTCGGTAATCGCTGATTGTCGAAAGAAATAAAAACCGGTTAAGTCTGTGAGCTTTCACAACTTGCTGAAAAATCACTGTGTTTGTGCATTTTATTTTGCAAAGATTTAAACTTGTTTTATTTCTTTATCTTGTTTAAGCATTGGACATCCTCTGTGTATACGTGAGTATCGACCTGGATGTTATTGCCTAAACGTTCTGCTTTATTTTCTTTGGTGTTTCGTTTAAGCTTTGGATCACCTCTGCGTATACGGAAGTATCGACCTGGTGGTTAAAGCCTAAACAACTTCAATTTGTTTTATTTTTCTTATTTTGTTTAAACATTGGACTTTCTCTGCGTATCGAAAGATCGACCTGATTGTTAATGTTTAAACATTCTGCTTTGTTTTCGCACACATCACAGTTGATGAAAGTTTAAAGGCATTACTTGAGTCAGTGTATTGCATGATGAGGGGATATGCTGAGATCGTGGGTTCCATAAGAATTTAGTGCAAAATTAATATACCTTAACGTATTGGTAAGCTTGTTGAAAGTTTTTAGATTGAGTTTAAGTGGACAACTATATCGTCAATCTATGTGAATTGTTTAAAGCTTAAAATGGTTAAAGCTTAACGGTGCTAGTGATATGTCTCAAAATCTGATATGATCCTTTTACACAAACTCACAAAAATATTGTCTGTAAATTTTTCTTTACTGCATTTCATCAAAATCAAAAATCCAAAAAGATTTTCAGTATGTTTTAGCATAAATTTTTGAAAAATCCAAAAAGATTTTCGACAACTGATGTTGAAGAGCTGATTTTCAAAATTTCAAGTGCTAAACATGATGAACAATGTTGGGTTGGGAGATGTTTGAAAAAGAATTTAAATGATATTTCTACAATTGGTCATCAAGAGATTATAAATGTTAAATCATTTTATATGAAATTTGAAAATGATGGTTTGAGTTTGTTTTTCAAGTGGTAAGCAGAGAATAAATTTGTCAAATTGTTAAATTTGTAAATTTATTTTGAGGTAGAGGATGTTCAGGATAGCCAGGTTTCTGAGTTTGAAGAGCCAGGTTGTGATCCTGATCCTGTGGATATTTCAAAGCATGAGCAGTGTGAAAGCCAGATTTCAATCCTAGTACAATTTGAGGGTGAGTCTGAGAACAAAGGGGAGTTTGTAGATGCATAGAACCAGCTTCTGATTCTGTGATCAATGTTGATGCTGATGAACTTAAGGAATCAAGAGATCTGACCATGAGAAGATAAAGTCAGATTGCGATCCTGGAAAAGAGTAAACTGAAATTTGTTAGATCAACATCCGAGAGGGAGGTTAATTGGTGAGATAAAGAAGAAATAAAGAAGCCCAAAGACTGATCAAGGCTGAAGCTTGTGAAGACTCGACACCGAAGACTTCGTCAACATCCAAGGGGGAGTCTGTTGGTGCATACGTCTGTCGACTTTGTCTTGTATCGAGTCTTGCATTAGAATTGTTAGATCAGGGCACGTTGTACGAGAAAATAGGGTGTGTGTGTTAAAGAGTTAATTTCTTATGAAATAGCAAAGTGCTATTTCAAGCGAAATCACCATTAGCTATTTCGCTTGAAATGGCAATTGCCACTTTCATGCGAAATCACCTCCACTATATATACCCTTCATACGAGATCATTTGTAACGGTTCCTGATTTTGATACCGAAGTGCTGCCGGTCTGTCTACTGATTGTAATCACTGTTATATCAATATACAAGACGTTTAAAGTGTGAATCTAGTTATTTCTAAGTCTATACGTCTTTTTCCGCCTTTCGTATAGATAAGAACTCTTCTGAACGACTCGTTTGGGTCACAAAACGATCCTACACACTCACCTGTAAGACTGAATATAGTGATCTGGATACGGGAGTATATTATGAGGTGGTACACGCGTAAAAGTCAAGATCTTAATACACTAAATTCATATCCTGAACAGATTGAAAATTGTGTGACAATTTAAGAGGATCAGTATATCGACTATCAAAGCGAATTGTTTAATGCTGAGTATGAAATCAAAGCTTAACGGTACTCGTATCTTGTCGGCAGCTGATATGATCTCCTAACACGCTCACCAAAAATATCGTGTGTACAGTTTTGTTGCTTATCAAAAATCCAAAAATATTGTCTGTTTGTTTAGCATTTTATAAAATCCAAAAAGATTTAATTTTCATTTTATTTTCGACAACGGACGTTGGTGATCTGATGATCAAAGTCTTGCATGCTGAACAAGTTGGATCATGAGGGTTGGGTTAGCAGAAGTGTGTGTAAAGGTGTTGGTAATTGCTTGAAAGTTTAAAAAGTTCATTAATTTGAACTAAAATTTGTTTCAGAAAATCAGCAAACTTCATAATCTGGCCAGCCAAGGTCATTAACTTGGACTTGGCAGGCTAAACAGTTGACCAGGGTCATTAACTTGGACTTGGTTACTGGGTGTGATGGTAAAAATTCAAAAAGTTAAAAAGTTTGAAAAATTGGAATTTCAAACGAAATGACTATTCCGTACGAAATAGCCATTTCGCTTGAATCATTGATTTCGTTTGAAACACTGATTTCGCATGAAACTGCCTCACAGCTCATTTCATACGAAATGAGCTCGCCTATAAAATAGCAGACTCATTTCGCTTGAACGGTTCATTGTTCTCATTTTGCTTCAAACCGTCTGTCAAGGCGATTTCGCACGAAATCCCTGTGTTCTTCGATTTCAAGCCAGATTTTTGCCTGTTTGTTGTTTGTAATCAAGATTTAAGTTGGTTTGGTCAACTTAGATCATCGGAAAGGTGAGAGTTCATGTCAATTTGAACAGAATTGAATGTTTGTCGATGAACAGATGTGTCGAACTTAGATCTAGGGTTTATTTGTGAATAAAATTGAACGATTAACACATTCATGAACTCGGATTGTGATGTAGATCTGATTTAGGGTATCAATTTGAACCAAAAATTCTGTTTTCATTTGTATTCGGTAGATCAGGATATTCAGACTTAGATCTAGGTTGTTTTTGTGGTCCAAAATGAATAATAAAGACACCAATGTGCTCGGAATTCATCATAGAACAAACCCAGAAGATCAATTTCATGATCAGTTCAGTTGTTGATCATGATTAAATTCACTGTTCATAAAGTTGAGTTCAAACGAAATGATAAGCTATTTCGTACGAAATAGCCTATTGATAAATGTGTCAAATTCAAACGAAATGACTATTCCGTTTGAAATTGATTTCGTTTGAAATCAGGCTATTCCGTAAGAAAAGTAATTCCGCTTGAAACAATCATTTCGCTTGAAAATGTCATTTCGTTTGTATGTGTGATTTCGCATGAAATGTCATTCCGCTTGAGGGCATTTCGTGTGAATGATCAATGTGTTGAAAAATATTCTAAGTGTTAACTTGAATTTATGTTGTTGTTTCCAGGCTTCGAATGTACAATTTGATCCACTACACAACATTTGTTGTGTTTACGATGAAGAGTTACCAAAGATGGCTGATTTCAAAGGGATTCTGGAGTTTATGAAGAGGTTACCATTTCAGAAAGCGTTGACAAATCAACATCTTGTTTTTGAATCACACATTGAACGATTCTGGAAGAATGCAAAATATGATGAAGAAAGCAAGACAATATCTTCGATTGTGAGTTTGGATGGAAAAGATAAACCAATCATCATCACAGAGCAGCTAGTACGTGAGGTGTTAGACTTTCCGGACGATGAGAATTCTCCAACAAAGTTTCCAGAGAGGATGGTCAAAGGTTGCATGTTACGGATGGGTTACACTGGTCCACTGAATAGTGCAAATTATCTAAAGTCATGTTGTTCAAAGCCTTACAAGTTTCTTATACATTCAGTGTTGCATGCTCTCAGTCATCGAAAGGGAGGTTATGATGTGATGCGGGATTATCAAATGTGCATGGTGACGGCACTTGTGTTAAATAAGAAGTATAATTTTTCAAAGATTGTGTTTCACTACATGGTAGAGAATATTACTTCAAAAAGCAAAACATGGATCAATCCTAGATTTGTACAGATGATGTTAGATCATGCATATCCTGATTTGGAGAAAGATGAAAACAATGATTTGTTGGCGTTATTCCACATGGATAATGAAACACTAAAAGTACTGGTGTCACACCCCGACCGCGTAAAACAACAAATCGCGGCGGAAACATCGGGGCGTGTTGCAACAGAATTAATGTTTCATAACCATGGATACCAAAAAGTGTTTTGTTTTATTAAACATTGAATAATTACATCGTCTTGAAGTCTAAATACACAATTTAAACATAGTCTATCATTGTTATTGAGTCACTAAGGCCTTGTCCAGTCCTATGTGAGCATGCATCTTATCAATCGATATCATTCAACAATACCTGAAACATATGTGAAAACGAGGTCAGCAAAGAAATGCTGGCGAGATACATAGGTTTTGTGAAAATAAGATTCATGACTTCTGTTTTTGAAAAATGTTTAGTCATGAACCTTGTAATTTGCTTTGTCTTTGTAAATCATTTGAAAAATAATAAGTTCGGATGATAAGTTTAAATAAGAGAATAATGCATGATTAAATGAATAACCATGTAAAATGAGTTTGTGTAAGATAAGTTGTTTGTAAATCAATGTCTTGTGAAAAGTATGTTACTTGTATAAAATGTTCTATGTCTCAAACTGAAATGATTCAAATAACGCTACGATATGTAATACCATACAAACACTTATATATAGGAAGTACCAGCGGCGTATCCACTAAACTATATGTGAAACGCACAAAACAAAGTATAATGTATAATGTCTATGTCAAAACCCTGTCAAAATGTCAAGTATAACGAAAATGATATGTATGGCTAGTGGAATGCATCAACTAAACTATATGTGAAACGCACAAAACAAAGTATTGAAGTAAAACTTGGTTTAAATCAATACTATGTTTCGTGGAAATGCATGATCAAATGTAAATCATGTCCAGATGTTTACCCAATCGTTACCCATTCGTTCAAATCGTTCTTGTTTTAATCGTTCGAATCGTCCTTGTCTTAATTGTTCAGATCGTCCTTGTTTTAATTGTGAAACTACTTAATGGTCGATTCTCTAATAACATTCAAACCTTCTTGACGCGTTCCTCGTTCCAACTCGCTCTCGTTCTCGTTCTTAATAAACCCTTACCAAAGAGTAAATTAATAATTTCGTTCTTAACAAACCCTTACCAAAGGATAAATTAATAATCTCGTTCTTAACAAACCCTTACCAAAGGATAAATTAATAATCTCGTTCTTAACAAACCCTTACCAAAGGATAAATTAATAATCTCGTTCTTGAAACCATTGTTATTGTTCTTGAAACCACATTGTAATTGTTATTGTAATCGTTGTTATCGTTCTTGAAACTATTGTTATCGTTCTTGATACTACATTGTAATTGTTTTTGAAACTATTGTAATTGTTCTTGAAACCATTGATAAAACATTTAGCACATATGAGTCACCCCAAAACAGTTGAAAACAGTAAAAGAGGGGAATAATGTACTCGCCTGGGAGTGCTTAGGAGTCTTGAACAACTACCAAGTAGGCTAGAGGAGTCCCGGAAATCAAACGGTACCTAACATAGGTAACTACATAATTAACCCGGACCTAAATCGGAAGACTGGGTAGCAGGAGGGTTTGTAAACCAAATGAGTGTAGGAACTCATATGATATGGTTTAACAAAGCCTACATACTAAATGAAACTTAACCTAAGTATTATCGACCCATCGCGACCCATTAAGGTAACTTATGCTACTTTAACGCGTCGTGCGCGTGAAACGCGTTCGGACCGTCTAACTAGCCCTATGACAAGTGTTATATGCCTAAACATGTTACATAATCAGTTATGTGACAAAGGTTTAGGTTACATATGCTTAATTACCAATTATACATGAAAAGGGTATTCTGGTAATTTACCTAAGGCATATGAACCACCTATCATACAACTACTCAAACGATGTGACCATAGGGTATAACCTCGGAAGGTTATTCCCTACCTACTATGGTCACCTAATGTATTTGGTCGGATCCTAATGATCGACCAAACTGGGTCGGGTTCGAGGTATAAGCGATTTATTAGATCGCTTACCCTACGACCCTAGACAACGTGGTAATCAGTAGGCATAGTCCCAAGGGACTATAACCATCGTGATTACAATCACGTTGCGAAGTTCAAACGAACTTCGCATTGACCATTACTGGTCAACGCTGAAAGTCAAACAAAGTTTGACTTTCTGACTCGAAAAGCAGTAAAATAAGGAAAAGAACGAAAGAATACTTACGAAGGGTCCCCGAATGCTAACCTCGATTCAAAAATCTCAGGTATGAAACAATAGTTTCAACTTAGAGTTTCTCAAATCAAAGTTCTAGTGATTTTAGCAATGGGGGTGGATGGGTATTTATAGGAATACCCGAACCGTTAAGATCGTTTCATGGAAAACGTGCCTTAATCCCATCCGTACATGTGTTGAAATGTCATGGTGTTTAGGTGTTTAAATTCCATCCATACATGTGTTGAAATGTCATGGTGTTTAGGTGTTTAAATTCCATCCATACATGTGTTGAAATGTCATGGTGTTTAGGTGTTTAAATTCCATCCATACATGTGTTGAAATGTCATGGTGTTTAGGTGTTTAAATTCCATCCATACATGTGTTGAAATGTCATGGTGTTTAGGTGTTTAAATTCCATCCATACATGTGTTGCAAAGTCATGGTGTTTAGGTGTTTAAATTCCATCCTTATCCGCTGACTAAGCATTGTTAGAATGTGTGGTTGTGAATTAAACAACGGCTAATACATCGAATCTGGTCCCGAATGCGAAAAACGATCCAAATGACGTGACGAATGGATTTTTCTTATGGAGAACACTAAAATAAAATATTTTAGTGCTTACATAAATTTTTGGATGTCCGGATGTATTCAGAACGTAAGTTATGCGCGAAAATGCAAACTTGTGCACTTTTTGACACTTTTAGTCCCTGAATGACCCAAAAGTTTATTTTAGCACACCGAACCCCTCAAAGCCTATTTCTAAGCTATGTAAAGGATATTTATGGTATGTTTAACTTATGGTCATGTTCCGGAAGGTCTGTTACAGTTCAAATTGGCATACTTTCGCAGTTTGTCAACTTTAGTCCCTGTAAGCGAGTTAACATGTTTTCGGCATACCAAACCTTCCAAAACTTATTTCTAAGTTATGTAAAGGTTATTTAAGGTATGTTAAGCCTATTTTACTATTCCGGAGTGTTCGTTGCATTAAACTGGTTATATTTACGCATCGGTGCGCGTATAACCTTCCAGAAAGCGATTTAGAGTTTGAAATAGAACAAGAATTGATATGTGTAAATGATACACACATTTTTACAAATCCCAAGTATGAAATATAATATTTCATTGGTTCGGTATTTGTTTGATGGCCGTGGAGGCACAGGTGTTACAGTCTCCCCTACTTTAGGAAATTTCGTCCCGAAATTTATTTAGAGGAAACTTGTGAGAGCTTGAAAACATGAAGTTGAAAAGACCGAGCAACATTGGTTAGGGTTCTTGAACTTCTAGGAACCTTAATAACATTATGTTTGCAATGTAAGAGGGACACTTATATACAAGTATATGAAGTGTCATTGGTGCGTCCACCGTACCTCCATTACATCGTTGTCATTTTGTTATTGTTGTCGCTATCGGTTCTTACACATAATAAATCTTACTGGGATTCTGTGCACTAAATTTCATAATTATGTACGCGTCCATAATCAGACAATTCCTTGCACAGTTCACACAGTCTATTTTATAATGTGTAGGGGAAAACCAAATGAACATTCTTATGATGAGTGTGACTAGACCCCATAGAGTCCTTTTAATTAAATCAATAAATGATCTAAATAGACTATTAAGGAGTCTGTCCAGCTACATCACTAGATGTCGTTCCTTAACCAAATTGTGAATCAATCTTTTTGACTAGACCTCAAAAAGGGTCACTTATCGAACCATGGAGTGGTACCATATAACCCAAGGGTCTTAACTACAACGTAGAAGCCCATAAAGATTAAGGTAGTACCTTTTGAATATCCTACTATGAATCCCTCATATGAAGATATGAAAGATTCTATG
Organism: Helianthus tuberosus; assembly: GCA_030545235.1. Classification (NCBI taxonomy): domain Eukaryota; kingdom Viridiplantae; phylum Streptophyta; class Magnoliopsida; order Asterales; family Asteraceae; genus Helianthus; species Helianthus tuberosus. The sequence goes on along the minus strand of JARYGA010052525.1, from coordinate 54,640 downwards.
AGGATTTGAAAATCGTATCGCACAAAAACATAGAGGAGAACACACAAACACATAACATATAATCGCATAATCGTTCAATTTGTTTAATTGTTTAATTTGTTATCGTTGGACACGGGTATTTAAAGCATACTAGGGATCAAATCCTTAATTGCGGTAATTTGGATTGATCCATATGAATACCCTGCTTGTTGACTACATGACCCAAGAACTGAACTTCTTTAAGCCAAAATTTCCCCTTGGAGGATTTAGCGAAAAATTTGTTCCTTCTTTAAGGGTTCCAATGTCAACGAAGGTGTTGATCGCGATCGGCTCGGGACATGAATAGATCAAGATGTCATTAATAACAATGACGAACTGATCCAAATAAGGCTTGCAGACTCTATTTATTAAATTCTTGAAGATGGCTGGAGCATTTGTCAACCCAAAAGGCATGACTGTAAACTCGTAATGGCCATTCTTCGTGAAGAAAACCGTTTTGGGAATATCTTCTTCGAGAATTCAAAGTTGATTTACCCAAAGCGCAAATCGATCTTGGAAAAGCATGAAACGCTATGCAGTTGATCGGAGAAATCGTTGATTTAAGGTAGGGGGATATCGATTCTTGATGGTAAGCTTACTAGGCTTACGTTAATCGATATACATTCGAAAAGATCCATTTTTCTTTTCACAAGGAGAACAGGAGTTTCTCCAAGGTGAAAAGTTCGGACGGATGAATCCTTTATCAGACAACTCTTGAAGCTGTTTTGATAATTCTTGCATCTCGAACGGTGCAAGACGATAAGATGTTTTAGATTTATAAGAAACAAGTGTTTGAGGTTCTTAGGGAGATCACAAGTGATCGTAAAAATGACAGAACCACACGAGTAGTTTTGTCTTTGTGTTGACATCACAAGGTTGAATCAAACATTCATACAATTGCATTAGTTAAAAATAAAACCACAAATTTTATTTATATAACAACTGCATTGTCTTTAAATGTTACAAGATAACAACCAGGGGAAATACAAAATGCTAATCGTTCATCGCTGCATCGTTGATAGCCAGCCTCATTGATGTTAAACACTCAACCATGTGCTGGATTCGCATTGACGTTGGCATTCGCATTAGGGTTTGCGTTAGCATTTGCATTCACCAGTCTTGGGCAGTTATGGCGGAAGTGACCAATCTCTCCGCAGTTGAAACATGAACCCAGTGGGAATCTCACAGCATTCCCTTGAACCGGAGCTTGAACCTGAGCAGCCTGATTTTGTCCCAAACGACAAATCTTGGCCAAATGCCCAAGTTTACCACACATCGTGCATTGCCAGCAAGCTTGTTGTACTGCGTGATGACCGTTGCAGCGTGCACAATAAGGTGCGGTACCGTCATATGCTTTCTTTGCAGGTGGCTGAGCTGGTGGGTTCTGCGGGTTCTGAGCAGTCTGTGCTGTAACAGCAAAGTTCTGACCACCCTTTCGCTTTCTTGATTTCTTTGACGTCTCACCTTCCTTACCCTTCTTGTTTTGGCCTTTCTTGCTATCCTCCTTGTCAGCTGACTGTTTCCTGCCCTTGTCACCCTTCCTGTGTAACTTGTTCTTCCGAATCTGCGACTCAGTCAATGTCGCTGATAACTCGATCGCCTGACGGAGTGTGGCAGGGTTACTACCAGTAAGGATGTCTTGTACCGAGTCAGGTAGGCCGTCGATGTACCTTTCGATAGCTATGTCAAGTGGGGTAACCATTGTAGGGCAAAGCAGACTCAGCTCCTCAAACCTATCAGTATACGCCCTGTGCTCACCACTATCTTGCTTCAACTCATCAAATTCCTTCTCCAAAGCTCGCTGCTCATGACGAGGACAGAATTCCCTCATCATCAGAGCCCTAAGTTCAGCCCAGGTCTGTGCGAGAGCAACTTCCGCACCTCGGTCTCTCATTACCCCATTCCACCATGTAAGAGCCCTCTTCTGAAACACGCTCGAGGAGAACTCGACCTTGCGATTATCCGGGCACTGCACGTGGCGAAAAGTATTCTCAATGCTTTCGAACCACTGAAGAAGCCCAGTTGCTCCTTCAGAACCACTAAACTTGAGTGGTTTAGCCTGGTTAAAATCCTTGTATTTGCATAGAACATTGTTGTTGTTGTTGGCTTGGTTCCATTGAGCAAAGAGGTTTGGGAATTGAGCAGCCATTTGCTGCGCAATGATTTCTGCCAGCTCGGCAGTCTCTATCTGGCTTTCGCGTCGAGGAGGCATTGTCTAAAAGAGGAAACATGAAAGGAAACGAGTGAGAGAATTTAGACGAAAAGAGTGAGATGAAACAAATCTGATGAAAGCAAGGATAGTGGCCATCTGTTTGTTACTACAAAGCAACAAACGACCTTGGTGATTAGTCAAAGTAAATAGGTTAAAAATAATGTATCGCGAAGACATGCTCGCCTATAAGTGAACACTCATCCCAAGAATTCCCAGGTAAGCACAACTGATCTCGCGTCTGATGAGATGTATACGAAGTGCTTGCCTAGACAGAAAACCCAGAATACAGGCATTCACCCTTCCAGTTTGCACGTGTTCACATTATTTAAAACCCAAAACCTTGACGAGATTTTGAAAAATTCAAAGGGGTTCAAAACCATATAACAGAGGGTTCAAAACCTTACAATAGAGGGTTCAAAACCTAGAATTTAATCATCCTAGAACAGATGATTAGCTTTCAAAGCGGTTTTGAAATTTATGTTCTTGTTGTGGTCGTCACCTAAGGATAGGTGACGGTATTGTTTTATGACTAAACGCAAGTAAACTCGCGTTAGGGTCCTAAGAAGGTTATAGACTAGGTCAAAGCATTACTAATAACCTAATTCCCTATAACCATTGGCTCTGATACCATCTTTTCTGTCACACCCCGACCGCGTAAAACAACAAATCGCGGCGGAAACATCGGGGCGTGTTGCAACAGAATTAATGTTTCATAACCATGGATACCAAAAAGTGTTTTGTTTTATTAAACATTGAATAATTACATTGTCTTGAAGTCTAAATACACAATTTAAACATAGTCTATCATTGTTATTAAGTCACTAAGGCCTTGTCCAGTCCTATGTGAGCATGCATCTTATCAATCGATATCATTCAACAATACCTGAAACATATGTGAAAACGAGGTCAGCAAAGAAATGCTGGCGAGATACATAGGTTTTGTGAAAATAAGATTCATGACTTCTGTTTTTGAAAAATGTTTAGTCATGAACCTTGTAATTTGCTTTGTCTTTGTAAATCATTTGAAAAATAATAAGTTCGGATGATAAGTTTAAATAAGAGAATAATGCATGATTAAATGAATAACCATGTAAAATGAGTTTGTGTAAGATAAGTTGTTTGTAAATCAATGTCTTGTGAAAAGTATGTTACTTGTATAAAATGTTCTATGTCTCAAACTGAAATGATTCAAATAACGCTACGATATGTAATACCATACAAACACTTATATATAGGAAGTACCAGCGGCGTTTCCACCATGCTTGTATCATATTACACACGCCTCGTTACTTAATCACTTAATCAAACCAAACCAACAATGTATAATGTATAATGTCTATGTCAAAACCCTGTCAAAATGTCAAGTATAACGAAAATGATATGTATGGCTAGTGGAATGCATCAACTAAACCATATGTGAAACGCACAAAACAAAGTATTGAAGTAAAACTTGGTTTAAATCAATACTATGTTTCGTGGAAATGCATGATCAAATGTAAATCATGTCCAGATGTTTACCCAATCGTTACCCATTCGTTCAAATCGTTCTTGTTTTAATCGTTCGAATCGTCCTTGTCTTAATTGTTCAGATCGTCCTTGTTTTAATTGTGAAACTACTTAATGGTCGATTCTCTAATAACATTCAAACCTTCTTGACGCGTTCCTCGTTCCAACTCGCTCTCGTTCTTAATAAACCCTTACCAAAGAGTAAATTAATAATTTCGTTCTTAACAAACCCTTACCAAAGGATAAATTAATAATCTCGTTCTTAACAAACCCTTACCAAAGGGTAAATTAATAATCTCGTTCTTAACAAACCCTTACCAAAGGATAAATTAATAATCTCGTTCTTGAAACCATTGTTATTGTTCTTGAAACCACATTGTAATTGTTATTGTAATCGTTGTTATCGTTCTTGAAACTATTGTTATCGTTCTTGATACTACATTGTAATTGTTTTTGAAACTATTGTAATTGTTCTTGAAACCATTGATAAAACATTTAGCACATATGAGTCACCCCAAAACAGTTGAAAACAGTAAAAGAGGGGAATAATGTACTCGCCTGGGAGTGCTTAGGAGTCTTGAACAACTACCAAGTAGGCTAGAGGAGTCCCGGAAATCAAACGGTACCTAACATAGGTAACTACATAATTAACCCGGACCTAAATCGGAAGACTGGGTAGCAGGAGGGTTTGTAAACCAAATGAGTGTAGGAACTCATATGATATGGTTTAACAAAGCCTACATACTAAATGAAACTTAACCTAAGTATTATCGACCCATCGCGACCCATTAAGGTAACTTATGCTACTTTAACGCGTCGTGCGCGTGAAACGCGTTCGGACCGTCTAACTAGCCCTATGACAAGTGTTATATGCCTAAACATGTTACATAATCAGTTATGTGACAAAGGTTTAGGTTACATATGCTTAATTACCAATTATACATGAAAAGGGTATTCTGGTAATTTACCTAAGGCATATGAACCACCTATCATACAACTACTCAAACGATGTGACCATAGGGTATAACCTCGGAAGGTTATTCCCTACCTACTATGGTCACCTAATGTATTTGGTCGGATCCTAATGATCGACCAAACTGGGTCGGGTTCGAGGTATAAGCGATTTATTAGATCGCTTACCCTACGACCCTAGACAACGTGGTAATCAGTAGGCATAGTCCCAAGGGACTATAACCATCGTGATTACAATCACGTTGCGAAGTTCAAACGAACTTCGCATTGACCATTACTGGTCAACGCTGAAAGTCAAACAAAGTTTGACTTTCTGACTCGAAAAGCAGTAAAATAAGGAAAAGAACGAAAGAATACTTACGAAGGGTCCCCGAATGCTAACCTCGATTCAAAAATCTCAGGTATGAAACAATAGTTTCAACTTAGAGTTTCTCAAATCAAAGTTCTAGTGATTTTAGCAATGGGGGTGGATGGGTATTTATAGGAATACCCGAACCGTTAAGATCGTTTCATGGAAAACGTGCCTTAATCCCATCCGTACATGTGTTGAAATGTCATGGTGTTTAGGTGTTTAAATTCCATCCATACATGTGTTGAAATGTCATGGTGTTTAGGTGTTTAAATTCCATCCATACATGTGTTGAAATGTCATGGTGTTTAGGTGTTTAAATTCCATCCATACATGTGTTGAAATGTCATGGTGTTTAGGTGTTTAAATTCCATCCATACATGTGTTGAAATGTCATGGTGTTTAAGTGTTTAAATTCCATCCATACATGTGTTGCAAAGTCATGGTGTTTAGGTGTTTAAATTCCATCCTTATCCGCTGACTAAGCATTGTTAGAATGTGTGGTTGTGAATTAAACAACGGCTAATACATCGAATCTGGTCCCGAATGCGAAAAACGATCCAAATGACGTGACGAATGGATTTTTCTTATGGCGAACACTAAAATAAAATATTTTAGTGCTTACATAAATTTTTGGATGTCCAGATGTATTCAGAACGTAAGTTATGCGCGAAAATGCAAACTTGTGCACTTTTTGACACTTTTAGTCCCTGAATGACCCAAAAGTTTATTTTAGCACACCGAACCCCTCAAAGCCTATTTCTAAGCTATGTAAAGGATATTTATGGTATGTTTAACTTATGGTCATGTTCCGGAAGGTCTGTTACAGTTCAAATTGGCATACTTTCGCAGTTTGTCAACTTTAGTCCCTGTAAGCGAGTTAACTTGTTTTCGGCATACCAAACCTTCCAAAACTTATTTCTAAGTTATGTAAAGGTTATTTAAGGTATGTTAAGCCTATTTCACTATTCCGGAGTGTTCGTTGCATTAAACTGGTTATATTTACGCATCGGTGCGCGTATAACCTTCCAGAAAGCGATTTAGGGTTTGAAATAGAACAAGAATTGATATGTGTAAATGATACACACATTTTTACAAATCCCAAGTATGAAATATAATATTTCATTGGTTCGGTATTTGTTTGATGGCCGTGGAGGCACAGGTGTTACAACTGGCCAGATACCACAAGAACCATCCAGAGTCATCAACAAAAGCTGAATTCTTTGGGTTCATCAAAGATAAAAATTATCAAGATCCAGATCTAGTTGATCATCAGAACTGGAGAAATGAGAAAGAAATGAAAGAAGCAAGTTATGCAGATGAGTTGAAAATACTTGCAAATTTCAAAGAAACGAGGAATGAGTGGTTTCTGAAGGGAGAGAAGAAGAAAAGGAGTAGAAAGACAACTCCAAAAGTATAAGCTGAGGAAGGTTCATCTTCACAACCAAAATCGAAGCGTCAAAAGAAAAGTATTGAGACCATGTTAGTAGATGAATCAGAGAAAGAAGATGAAGCTGAAGTTGAAGGTGATGCTGAAGGAGATCAAGTCCGTTTATCTCCTGAATCTGCAAAGTTATTGAAAGCTCTTACTAAAAATTTGGATGAAGAAAAGGCAGCTGACAATGAAGGTGACGATGTAGAGAAAAGTTCATCAAGCTCATCTGAAGAAGAAATTGATGAAACTGAACGTGCGGAAAGAATTAGATCTGAAATAGAGAAGGAGAAACAGTTAAAGAGAAAGCAGAGAGAGGAGAAAGATGATGACTTGTACATTCCTTCTCCAGAGCACGTTCCAGAATCTCAAACACCACCATCATCTGGTGGTAGAAAGAAGTCAAATGCAAGGAAAAGTGTTGTATCTCCTAAAATAGCAAGAAGAAAGCTGACAATCAAATTGAATCCTAAACGTGCATCAAAGCCAAAACCAACTACTCCACCAAAACAGCCTACACCACCACCTGAACCACAACAACCTGATCCTATTCCATCACCACATTATTCACCACTACATCAATCACCACCAAGGCAATCTACACCATCACAACAACCACCATCATCACCACCACATCTATCACCACCACATCAATCACCAATTCAAAAACAACCTGTTATCACTTCATCACATATCTTTCAAACACCACCATCTTCCCAACCACAAGTTCAAACCACTCTTGGTTCTTCAGGCCTTAAAGATTTTCCTCAAGTTCCAGTGAATATTCCTCTTGATGATATTGGAGATTTCAACTTTGTGAATGATGAGCAGGTAAAGAAGTTGGAAAAGAAAATCGAAGAAGTATTGGTTGAGAACAAAAAGTTGGTAGACCGTGAGAAGAAACTTGAAAAGCGTGTCAAGTTAGTTGAAGCTGAAAACTCATCATTGTTGCAAAAAGTTGAAGCTGATCAGATTGACATTGATATTCTCAAAGCTAGAATTGCTGAGTTGGAAGATGAAAAAGCTCGCAGAGATGAGCAGAATGAGTATTTTAAGTTAAAGAACAAAGAGCTAGAAGCTGCCAATGCAAAGAAAGAACACGAAATGTATATGATAAACAAAGTGTTAGAAAATTTGCTTGGAAAATCTATTGAGCAAAAGTTTGAAGAAATTGAAGTTGAAGAAGTTAGAGCTCGTCGTCAAGCTGCGATTGATGCTGAGATGAAAAATAAGGGTAAAGGTGTTGAAGGTGTTTCTGAAGTTACTGAGAGGGCGATTGTTCCATCTATTATTTCTGAATCACCTGTTCAAAATCCTCGTCCTATATTTTCCGTTTCTGGTATTTTTTAAGACGATGTATTAATTGATGATGTTAATGATGATGAGGAAGATATTGAGGAAGATGATGAAGATGGGGATGATGATGAAGTTGAAAAAGATGATGCAGATGATGTATTCTCTGCTAGTAGTCATGATGATGACGATGATAATGATGACGATGGTCAAGGTGGTACATGCGTTAAAATAACTGAAGCATCAAATGAAGGAAATGTTGATGATTATCTTCGTGATGATGCGAATGAAGAGCCTGATAATGCTGAAGGTGAGGGGGAGCAAGTTGATGATCAAAACGTTGATGAAGCTGAAAAGTTGATTCTGCGTATTGAACCTGATGTAGAGGAAGGGGAAATCAGGCATACGTATACTCTGGATGAGTACTTCAAGTTAACACATGTTGATGAAAATAACTTCAAGTTTGACTTTGAAGATGAATTGAATGCGTTTGATATCAACCAGCAACCCGGTTATCAGTACACGTATGTTGAGGAGGCAGACATTTATGATAGGGTTGAGGTTGAAGATTGCAGTGATGAAGAATCGTCGGTGAATGCTGACACTTCGAACTTTCCAACGCTTGTTGAATTCTTCAGTCAAGCGAACATAGATGAGTTAAGACGGAAAGTTGAAGAATGCTTAAAAGATAAGAATTTTAATGGGACGACGAAAGATGAAAGTCACGAAGAGAGGAAGAAATGGTTCAGAAAAGACACGGAGAGAAAGTTTAAAAGGCCACTGAAGTTTTATAAGAGAGACAGGGATGTTTCCTTGGGTGATATTATAAGTTGGGGATTTCTGCCGCAAGTGAACGTGTATGCAATCATAAGAGAATATGGGGTGCAGTATTTTGAGTATATTCAGGATATCATGTCTCTACCCTGGTGGGATGTTGAGGAGTTGTCAAAAGTAAGGACTTTGAATTATCCTATCAGAAAACATGATGTGCCTATTTGGGGTTTGATGAAGTATGAAGCGTTCAAAGACTTCAAGCACTGGAAACCTCATTATCCAAAGAAAGTGAAGAGAGTGGATCCTGAAACAGGCGCTGAAGAAACAATTCTGAAGATAAAGAAGCCAAAAGTGATAAAGAACATTCCTGTGCCGAAAATGGAGCAGGATTTCCATACAGGGTTCTTGTATTGGGTGTACAGCTGTTTGACAACTGAAGCTGTGATCACCAACAGAGTTGAAAATGAAATCAGATATATCTCTGTGTATGATCCTTTGTGGTTGGTTAATTGCTCGGCAAAAGACATTGAATGTTTGTTTGTTAACAAATTTGGGTTTAAAGCTGAAGATAGAGACCAGGCAATGCAGTTTCAGAAGGTTGTGTCTATCTGCTTCCAAAAGGGAATCAATGCTGAGAGTAAATGGTCGTCTAAGTGGAGAAAGATTGAGAAAGAGGAAGCGCTGAAGGCTGAGAAAGAAAGGAAAGCTCGTGAAGAAAGAGATAACATGCTAAGGCATACTGTTGTACAAAGAATGGCTGCAGAGGAAAAGAAAAAGGTTGAAGAGAATGAGAAGCTTAGGAGGTTGTTACTAAGGAAGCCTAAGCCAAGGGAAGAAAAGTTCAAGTCATTGTGAAGAAAGCGCTGAATACCTGACTGAAGACTCCGGCAATATCCAAGGGGGAGTTTGTTAGTGCATAATGTCTATAGCCTACGTCTACAGTCTAGGTCGTATCGAATAGCTTGTAATAGGGTTAAATATGTCAAAATGTAAGTTTATGTTTGTGTAAAAGTCATTTCGCACGAAATAGCATTTGGCTATTTCGTATGAAATCAAGTTTGGTCATTTCGTACGAAATGGCATGTTGCCATTTCGTGCGAAATCAGTCGCTCTATAAATAGGGCTGTTGGTTTTTCATTTTGGTACGAAATAATGAGACGTGTAACGAAGTGCTGCCCAATTCTCACCGTGTAATCAAGTTGAATATCAATGAAAAACCTGTTTTAAGTATAATTCTCTGTTTCTATACCTTTCTATCACTGATTCTCAGTTGTTTGACTGTTTCCGCCTTTCAAACTACTTAGATTTGACTCTGAACGACTCATATAGGTCGCAAAATGATCCTACAACATTATTGTATCTCATGATAACCGAAGCAACTTGATAATTGGATTCAATGAATATGTTAAGAAGCTACTTTTTGCAGGACAAGTGCATGAATAAACAAATGTTTATTCATGCCCCTAGGCTTTCTATAAATAGAAAGCTCTTCAACAAAGGACGATGAGTTAAGCCAAGCATTCAATACATACAACAAAAACTCCATTGTCCTTTCACCTCAGAATTACACAAGTATTTGTTTGTAATAGATAATAACCTCACAATCACCTTGTAAACCATTTTGTTTCAAAGTGATATAAACTTGAAAATTTTGTAGGTCTTGTTTTTTGAAAGTCTGATTTCTATTTCCGCACACTATTTTCAGATTTGTTGAAATCACTTGCCATATTACGTGAAAAGAAAGTTTTTAAGTCTAATTGAGTCCAACAATTGGTATCAGAGCACATTGAATAAATTATTTTCAAACAATCAATTGCTCATTCCTTTTTCTCTAAGTATGGCAAACTTTCAAACATGGAATAATGCTTTCAACATTGGTTCAATGTCTAAACCTCCGACCTTGGTCAGAGAGGAATACCCACAATGGAAAATCAGGATGGTCAACTTCCTTAATGGACATGACCAAACTCTGTTTCAATCCATTGAAAGGGGTCCATATGTACCAACGACTGAAATACCAACTATTCCAGGAATTGATCAATCACCAGGCATCCCTGCCTCTTTGGCTCCCAAAAGTGAAAGTGTTTGGAGCCAAGAAGACAAGGACCTGGTGGATGTAGATGAAAGGGCCAAATCACTTTCAATAATGGCACTTCCTAATGACATATTCTCTCAAGTGGATGCATGTGCATCATCTAAAGAGATATAGGATCAGTTAGAAAATCTTTGTGAAGGAGGGGAAAGGATGAAAAGGAACAAAAGAACAAACCATGTTTCCTCTTATGAGAGATTTAAAAGTTTACCAAATGATAAACTTTGTGAAACCTACTATAGATTTGCAAAACTTTTAAATGAGCTAAAGAAATTTGGGATTGTCAAATCAATTGATGAAAGGAATATAAAATTCATGGATGCTCTACCTAGAGATTGGAGAAGTTTAACCATGACTTTGTCCTCCACTTTAGAACTAGGAAATATGAGTCTTCATGACTTATATAGCATTCTTGTCCCCAAAGAAGAAGAAATATATGAAGAATCAAATCAAAGAGGGGGGATCTTTAGCGTTAATCTCAAACTCACAAAGAACATCCATCTGTGATCCACAAACCTCAAACTGCCAAAATATTGAAAATTCTGATACATCATCAGATTTTCTTCATTTGCTGAGGCAATTGCATTGCTTACTAAAACTTTTGAGCAGAGGTTAAGGGGTGGTGGTCAGGAGTACCAGAAAATTGATAAAGGGAGGATGGAAGGAAAATCAAGGGATACAGTAAAAGAAGAAGTTGTGTGTTACAAATGTAAACAAAAGGGTCACTATCATGGTTGTAAAAATCCCGATTAGGCGCCGATTAATCCTCGATTAATCGCCGATTAATCTTGATTAATTTTTTATTAATTAGAATTAATCGCGATTATATCCGATTAATCCCCGGTTAATCCCGATTAATCGCTAGTCCCCACCCTACCGGCCGACTAGCGACTAACGATTTCTACAACCATGGTCACTATGCATCAGAGTGCAAAAATAAGAAACTAAAGGATGTTGCATACTATGAGAAGAAGCTGGAAGAAGCCAAGAAGCAACAACAAGTCAGTTTGATAGCTGGGACAAATACATGGCTGTCAGATGACTCTTCTGATGAAGAAGAAGAAGAGATGGCAAATTTCTGTCTCATGGCACTTTTTGGTGAACAACCTGAAACATCAGAACAAAAGGTAAATTTAGAAAATCTTGACCTTGAACACAAATTAAACAAACTTATGTTAGATTTTCTAAATCTGCAAGAAAAACATAAATCAGATTGTAAAAAATCTAATGAGTTGCAAAGAACCCTGAATAAAGTTATATTTGAAAACCAGTTACTGATTGAAGAGAGCTTGGATCACAAAGCAAAAATTGAATTTTATGAAAACGAAAGGAAGGATTTATACAAGAAAATTCATGACAAAGAAATAAATGTAAAGGGTTTTCAGCAGGCAAAGGAATTCATTAACTTTATTGAAACCACACCTAAGAACAGAGGTGAAGGTTTAGGGTATGTAAAAACAAATGTAATTAAACCCACCACATTTGTGAAGGCAACACATCAGATTTCTGATAAATTGACATCAGAATCTGATTCATAATCATGCAGATCAATAAGTTTTGAGAACTCTTTTGATATCTCAAAAATCAACTTAAAAGAAAAGAGGAGTGAATCCAAACATAAGTTTTTTAAAACTCCACAAGTGGTCACTCAAAATTTCAAAATTATCCAAAAATTCCATCACAAGAAGAGAAATCAGAAAATTATGATAAAGAAATTTGTATGTGTGTTGACATTCTGAAGTTGGTTCAACACCATCTCCAATCAAAAATTGAAAAACCTATTCATGGCTCAGCATGCAACAGATATTATGTTGAAAGTTCATCAAAAGAAGACAATCTGCTTAAAACTTCATCAGAAAAAGTACCCAAGCAAGTCTGGGTACCAAAAACCCTCTAACTTTATCATTTTAGGACCATCATGTGCAGCAGATCTGGTACTACGATTCTGGTAGCTCCAAGCACATGACTAGAGATAGGATCTTGCTCAGTAATTTTGTTTCAAAACCGGGTAAATTGGTTAACTTTGGAAATGGAGTAAATGGGAGGATATTGGGATATGGATGTATAAAGTATGGATCTTTAACCATCGAAAAAGTAGCATATGTAGAAGGCTTAAAGTACAATCTGCTGAGCTGTGGTCAAATTTGTGACAAAGGTTTTCAGGTAACCTTCTTACCAGAAAAATGTTTGCTAATTGGTCTAGATGATAATAAGATCTTTTTAAGTGGAAAAAGAATAAGACAGTCTATCTACTATTTTGATTTTAAAGAGGAAAATGAACATCCAAAACTGTGTTTAGCCCACGTAAATTTTAAAAATTTAAGCAAATTAGCGAACAAAGGACTGGTAAAAAGATTACCTTTCATATCCTCAAAGAAGGATAAAATTTGTGAAGCTTGTGAAATGGGTAAATCTAAAAGAAGCTCACACAAAACAATTTCTGAATCTTCAATAACACAAAATTTAGAACTTTTGCATATGGATCTTTGTGGACCCATAAGGACTGAAAACTTTTCTGGAAAGAAGCACATACTTGTCATTGTAGATGACTTTTCCAGATACACATGTGTAGAATTTTTAAGAAAGAAAATTTAAACTCCAGATCTGATCATAAATTTTATCAGAAAAATTGAAAATCTTTTAAAATTGTCAGTAAGAATGATCAGAATAGATAATGGAACAACATTTAAGAACTAAAAAATTGAGAGCTTTCTTGTAAGCAAAGGAATCACTGATGACTTTTCTGCTCCAAGATCACCACAACAAAATGGAGTGGTAGAAAGGAGAAACAGAACCTTGGTGGAAGCAGCCAGAACAATGCTTGTTCATGCAAAACTGGCCACTCATATTTGGGCAGAGGCAATAGCAAATGCATGTTTTACCCAAAACAGGTCCATAATTAACAAGAGACATAATAAAACACCCTATAACATTATAAATTGAAGAATACCAAATGTAAAATTTTTGCATACATTTTATTGTAGATGTTTGTTTTCAATGATTTTGAATATCTTGAAAAAATTGACAGAAAAGCAGAGAAGGGTATTTTTCTTGGTTATTCAATGTCCTCAAAAGCATATTGGATTTTTATCTTAAACACAAGGACAATCAGAGAAAGTTTATATGTATCTTTTGATGATTCATCAGAAACTTCTGTTTCTGATGAATACATGAAGAAAATAAACCTTTCTGATAAACAAGAAAAACTTGAACATCTTTTTGAAACATTAACAGAAGAATTCCTAGAACATGATCAAAATCTCACAGAAAAATCTATGGAAAAATCATGTGCTAACCCTGCAGAACAGATGGAAAATGTATCAGAAACCTTGAATCAGAACAATGCAAATATATCTGAAAATCAAAATTCTAATACATTCCATACAAATGAGGCAAATGTTCAGGGGGAAACTTCAAATCCACCAGAACCAACAACTTTTCACAACAAGTTAAGATGGATAAAAGGACATGTTCAAACTAACATCATTGGTAATCCAGAAGATGGTGTAAGAACAAGATCTGCTACAGCACATGAGTGTGCTTTTGCTGGGTTCTTAAGAAAGATAGAACCTAAATCTATCAAAGAAGCTCTAAATGACTCAGACTGGATTCAAGCAATGCAAGAAGAGCTTGATCAGTTTGAAAAGAGTAAGGTATGGGATCTGGTGCCAAAGCCAAATAACAAATCTATCATAGGCTCAAAATGGGTATTTAGAAACAAATCAGACGAAAATGGCATAATAAAATGAATAAGGCAAGGTTAGTGGTTAAAGGTTATTGTCAACAAGAAGGTATAGACTATGATGAAACCTTTGCACCAGTGGCCAGATTAGAAGCAGTAAGAATCTTTCTTGCTTATGTTGCATCCAAAGACTTCAAGGTATATCAAATGGATGTAAAATCTGCATTCCTAAATGGTAAGATTGAGGAAGAAGTATATGTGCATCAACCTAAAGGCTTTGTCGATCCTAGATTTCAAAACCATGTTTACAAATTTAACAAAGCCTTGTATGGTCTGAAGCAAGCTCCTAGAGCATGGTATGTATTGGTGCACTAATGTCTGTTAACTTCGTCTTTATCGAGTGTTATGTCTAGATAGGATAAACCAGTGCTCAGCAGGTTAAAATCTAGGGTTTGTGTTTAAATGTGTAATTTCGCTTGAAATGGTACTGACCATTTTACACGAAATTAAACTTTGTAATTTCGCTTGAAATGGTCTGTGACACTTTCAAGCAGAATCACCAACACTATAAATATCTGAGCCTGGTGTGTCATTTGGTACGGAATTACTTGGAGATTTCAGAGCCGAGGTGCTGTCCGTTTATCATTTGATCTGTAAAAAGCTTTGAAATCGTTAATAAAAGGATAATTAGAGAGAATCAAGCTGTATTACGTCAATTTCACTGATTCCTCCTTTGTTATTGATGCATAACTCTTCTGATTGACTCGTTAGGGTCACACGTCGATCCAACAAGTGGTATCAGAGCTCAGGAAGAAGAGTTTATACCAATTCAGCTTGTTTTCATCACTTCTACACCTTCTTTTCTGAATTAAACAAGATTTAACGGACAAAATGGCTTAAATTTCACATATATCACGTAAAACACTGTTTTAATGAATCCTTGAAAGAATTGGACCAAAATTCGCACAAAATCTGGATCAATTTGACAAATTGGTGGGCGACAGGATGATGTCATCCTAATTCCGCTCGAAATTGTCATTGTTATTTCACACAGAATTAGTGAATCACTAATTCCGTTTGAAAGTGCTGCTTATTTCACATGAAATCATTAATTCCGTTTGAAATTGCCTTTTATTTCACATAAATTAGATTTCGCTCCAAATTGGCTTAATTCCGCTTGAAACTGAGCTAATTCAGCACGAAATTAGATTCCGTTTGGTGATTTTGTTTGAAAAACCTGATTTCGTGTGAGAGGAGTATTTCGTGTGAAAGCCATATTTCGTTTGAAAAAGCTTATTTCGCACCAAAAGCTAATTTCGCTTGAGGACTATTTTGTTTGAGCTATTTTGCTTGAACTGATTTCGTTTGAGATTGTTGTTAAAAATCAAAAAAATTTCTAAGTGTTTGTTAAGTGTTAGAGATACTTGAAAGATGGATGAGTTTATGAATCCGTTCAGTTTTGCTTTCACGGGAAGTTCAGGAGATGATACTTCAAACAACACAAATGAAAACGCACCAACGACATCGAGTCCGAAGAAAACCCTGACTGATGCTTTGAGTGTGGAGAGTGCATATGGCACATACAACAAACCTCCCAAACTGATGGCGATTGAAGAATATAATAGATGGGCACCAAGGTTTGAGGAATGGCTGAAAGCTTTTGCATATCAAAGCTGGAAGAGCATAATAAATGGTTTTGATCTAGGAAGAGATGATTATCAAAATCTAAATGAATCTGAACTAGAAAGGTTTGTCGCAGATACAAAATGCATTGCATTACTTCACCAATCAGTAAGAGATGACATCATATCTCTAATTGACTATAAAGATGCTAAAGATTTATGGGCAAAACTAAAAATGAAATGTGTGGGTGGAGCTGAGATAGTTAAAAACAAAACGAAATTGTTAAGAAAAGAATTCGATTTATTTGGTTGTGTGAAAAATGAATCAGTGTCAAAAATGATAGAAAGATTTGGACATTTAAAGCTGGAACTGGCAAGATATGACATTGTATATACTCGGGAAGAGCTGGTTGATAAACTGTTTGATTCATTGCCTGATGACAAAGACTGGCAATATTTTGCTTTGATGCTGAAGAACACGGTGAAACCGACTGATCTAACCGTTGATTTGCTGATTGAAAGATTGGAAGGGCATGAATTGGAAATCAGAAAATCAAACAAAATCAACAATTCCTCGTATCAGCAGAATGTAGAGCTGTATTATCGAGGAAGTATGATCCCGAAATCTGTGTCTCCAAAGATAGCATTTTCAGCTGAAAATTCAAACAGTTCAAATCAAGAAAGTTCAAACAGTGGTTATCATGGAGGTTCATCATCAAATACTCCAAATCAATCTGTTCCAAAGAACTTGTTTCAGTGCAATATAGCAGTAGACCTTAAAAATGCTCAAAACTTTAGTGAAGAATCTGCTAAGCAACAAATGGTGTTTTTAGCTTCTGTTTTAGAATCTTATGAAAGTCTTGTTGCAGGTAAAATCGGGAACACCAATCTCACCAAGGAGGATTATGATCAGATCGACCCTGAGGAGATGGAGTTGATCGATATCAGATGGTGTATGGCTAGTGCAGTTAGGAGAGCACAACGCTTCATGGAGATTACAGGCAGACATTCAATTGGCGGACCTTCAACCAAACTTGGTTTTAATAAGTCAAAGGTCACGTGCTTCAAATGTAAACAAAAGGGACATTTTAAACGTGAATGCTGAAATGCGTATGCTGATGATACGGCAAATCCGTTCCGTGAAGATTATTACAAAAGAGCCATATATCATCAAAACAAATCTGAACCCCCCAGGATGAAGCAGATAGAAGAAAATTCCAAAGAAAAATCCAGAGCACTTGTTGTTATCCATGACGATGAGGGATTTGATTGGAGTGAACTGCTACGAGAGGAAGATGCAGTGGGCTATGCCTTTGTGACAAACATCATTCCTTTCAAAGATACCCGATCTGAAGAAGTGAAGTATATCAACAAAAAGTTGACAGCCCAACTCATGAAAGAGAAAATCTATCGAACATGGAAAGAGGCTAAAAGCTCGAGAAGATGGGATGCTAATCGAGAATGTTATTTAGATCCCAAAGGAAACATAGCAGTTGATCCTGATTCTGTCAGTGTTGAAACTCTCACCCAATAAATTGCTGAAGAAGAAGAAGCAAGACAGAGAATGTGGTGGGGAGGAGGAGAAACTGAAGAAAAAGAAAAAGAAAAAGAAAAGGAACCGCAGCAAAAGAAAGTTGTTGATGACGGGATTATTGACACGTCAAAAGAGTTCACCGCTGAAAACTTGAAGAAAATGGCTGACAAAGTGTTTGCAGCAAAAGAGCTTGAGGTAGACTCTAAGTCCAAAACTGAGTCTAAAAGCGAGGTCAGTCAAAATGATTCATCCAAAGAGTCAGGTAAGAAAGCTAATGGTGAAAGCGACTGCAAAAATTGCATGAAAAAATGCAAGGTTTGTAGTACGTATGCTTATCTTAATGGTAAGAAGACTGAAGAACTGACTGATAGTGTCAGAGAAGTTGAAAATCAGATTTTGAGTCGTGACAAGTTGGTAAAAGCATCAAATGATCGAATAAAAGAGTTGACTGATAAAATTGAAAATGATAAAATTGACGTAGAAAGAATTAGGAAAGAAAATGAAAAATTGATGCTTGAAAACCGTCAACTTTCTGAAAATTACGAGAAATTAAAAAGAACGGTAAAAGATTCTGATGAAAGAAATGCTAAAACAAGGAAAGAAAATTTTCAACTGACAGGAGTACTTCAGTCAAAAGAGAAGCAAATCAATCAATAGTTGGATGAAATTGCTAAGTTGAAGCTTCAGTTTGAAGAAGCTAAAATTGAAAATGGGCGCATCAATTTGAAACTGAATAGTTACAGCTCCGCAAGTTTTGTTCTTCAACATATCGTTCCTAAACCAATTGGGAAGAACAAAGCAGGCGAAGATGTTTACTCTGATGGAACCGGGGTTGGTTATCATTAGGTTCCACCACCAGTGTTAAATAATTTTTCAAAGAAAAAGTACGGGTTGGTTAATGATGAGACAGATGAAATTAAACTTCCAGACACAATTGATGTTACATTTTCTTCATCATCATCTGATGACAGTGTTCAATCAGAAATTGTTAAAAGCATGGCTGAAAATGTATTAAAATCTGACAGTGATTCAGTTGAGGATGATGAATGTTTTTTGGAGAAATATATTCCGAAATCCAAATCCAAGAACAACTTAAATGATGAACCTGCTATTGTGATGTATAAGATGGCGGGATCTGAGAAGTTGTATTCGGATCTTGAATTTCCTTTGGAAAATGTGAATGTGGGCAAATTGAGAAATGTTTTCAAATTGATTGAGATTGATATATCGGAAATCGAAGGTTTGAGAAATTCAAAGAGGTAATTAAATTTTGAGAAAGATAAAGCTTACTACAAAAAACCTGTCATTCCGCCACGTTTTTCTAACAATAACCAAAAAGGATGGTCGGGTGGTAAGTACAATCAAAGAAGAAATTTTCAAAACAAAAAGTTTGTCGAGAAAAAGGTGTTTGTAAAAAGTTCGAGCTCAAGTTCACTTTTTGACGAAGAATCTGAGATTTTTTCAAAAACAAATGAAGAATTTTTTGAAAAGAATGCCTCACAACCTCAGACTGAAGGCACAAGTCGGGTAGTTGATACTCGAACATGCTTTAAATGCAATCAAGTTGGACACATTGCACGAAAATGCACCAACTTGAAGCCTAAGTTTGAAGTTGTTGAGAGTCAGAAAAAGAAAGCTGATGCAAAAGGAAAAACTCCATTGGTTGTTAAGAAAAAGATTTTAAAGAAAGAAAATGTGAAAACTGAGTCTGTAAAAGAATCAGTTAAGAAAGTTGAAATTGTTAAGAAGTTGGTAACTAAAAGTGACAATTTTTACAAAAAGGTTGCTTCATCTCAACAAATATGGAAGCCAAAATCAGTTGAACAGAAAGCAAGTTCTTCAAAACCAAAGGTTTCAGAGTCAGAAAAACAAACATCTTCGACCACACAGGTCAAAATGGATGTTCCTTTGGATTATTATGAGAAACTTGAGGAACCAAAGTCTACTACTTCTGAGAAGAAGTATGTACCAAAGAAAGACCAATCATCTGGTCAACCTCCTAAAAATGATTTCTTTTTATACAAAGAGGTTGAGATTTGGTCTAAAGAGAGCTTAAAGATGAATGACAAGAATTTTCCGCCACTATACACTACAAAAACTCACATCAAAGTCAAGTTACCCGAGTTAAAAGAGGCTTGGGTAGCATCCAAATCTAACTAATTGGTTGTGATATGTGCAGGAGCTTCCAAGATCTATCTCACGTTGGATTATGGATAGTGGAGCTTCTCGGCACATGACGGGGAAGAAAGCCCTACTGTAGAATGTTCGAGGGTTTAATGGAGGAGATGTGGAATTTGCAGGGAATCAAGGTGGTAGAATAGTTGGAGAAGGAACTTTATCAAATGGTATTGTAACGTTTGAAAGAGTGAATTACATCGCCGAGCTAGAGAACAATCTTCTGAGTATCTCTCAAATTTGTGATCGTATGTTTACAACGCACTTCACAGACAAAGAATGTTTGATCTTGAAACCAGGACTTGTTGTTCCAGAAGGGTGGGTTATCATGAGAGCACCCAGAGTCAATGATCTGTACATACGGGATATGAGTATGGCAACTACAACCACGGGTCAAGCTCATTGCTTTATATCAAGAGCAACAGAAAAAGAATCACAGTTATGGCATCGCAAGATGGGACATATTCACCTGAGAAAAATGAATCACTTGGTACACAATGATTTAGTAGAAGGAGTTCATCTGAAAGGTTTTCATCTAGAAGGAGAGTGCATTAGCTGTGTCAAAGGAAAGCAAAAGAAGAAATCACATCCTAAAAAGAAAGTCAACTCAGTCTCAAGACCGTTAGAGAGAATTCATATGGATCTTTTTGGTCCAGTGAATGTCAAAAGTGTAACCGGTGATCTCTGTTGTCTAGTTGTTACAGACGACTATTCGAGATTGTCTTGGGTATCTTTTCTGAAGACAAAGGATGAGACGTTTGAAAGTTTGATGGCGTTGTTCAGGAAAATTGAAAACTTGTACCAAACTTGAATCAGAAGAATCAGAAGTGACAATGGTACTGAGTTTAAGAACAACAAGATGGGAGAATATTGTGATGAAAGAGGTATATTGCAAGAATTTAGTGCTCCTTACACTCCGCAACAAAATGGAGTAGCAGAACGTAAGCACAGGACACTAATTGAAACTGCCAGGACGATGCTTGCTGATTCAAAGCTACCAATCAATTTTTAGGCAGAAGCAGTGTCAGTAGCTTGCTATACACTCAACCGGGTTCTTACAGTGAAGAAATTCAACAAGACATGTTTCGAGCTGATTAACAAACGCAAACCAAACTTGAAGTATCTAGAACCGTTTAGGTCTCCCTGCACGGTTATAGAACCTCGTGGTAAATTTTGTCCAAAGAGTGTTGAAGGAACTTTTGTGGGATATGCAAGTCCAATGAAACGAGTCTTTGTTCCAAACTATAAGAAGATTATCGAAGCATATAATGTTGAGTGTCAAGGTTATAATATGCTACCTCATTATCTTGGTGATAGATGGCGTTATGATTATGATACCTTGTGGAAGTCATTTGATGAGGAGGAAGAAACGGAGTTCTTTGACGAGTTGGATATTCTAAGAGAGTATGAGTCATCACAAGAAATGTTTCCAGCCGAATATACTAGTTTTCAACGACAAGCTTTAAACGATGATGAAGCAGGTCCAAGCAATGCTGGAGAACATGATGATATTCAACAATCTTCAGAACAAGAACATGCTCTTGATAATCAGACGTCAGTCAATGATAATTTAGAATCTGATAATATGCTAGTATTCGATCATGGTGATTCAGATTCTGAGGGGGAGCAGATCCAGATATCAAGTCAAACGATTCCAGTCGATGAACAAGGTGCAAATGAAAATGTAACTAGTTTGGAAGGCGAGGTAGATGTTCCAGGCGAGGTGATGACACGAACTCTTTCATACCATCCAGAGGAGTTGATTATTGGAGAATTACAATCAGGCATCCGCACAAGACGGCAAATTGACCAAGGCCTTACTTGTTTTTATTCAACAGTTGCTCCGTTACAAACTGAGTTTTCACTAAGTTGTTTTATTTCCCAGATTGAACCGAGAACTTATAAGGAGGCACTTACTAAAGATTCTTGGGTCAACGCGATGCAAGAGGAGCTGAGTCAGTTTGAGAGGTTAGGTGTGTGGAAATTGGTAGATTTGCCTGAAGGTCACAGGAAGATAAACACCAAGTGGGTGTTCAAGTGTAAGAGAGACGCTCGAGGGGTTATTATTCGTAACAAAGCTCGACTCGTAGTTCAGGGTTTCAGTCAGCAGGAGGGTATAGATTTCACTGAAGTGTATGCTCCAGTTGCTAGACTTGAAGCGATCAGAATCTTCCTAGCATTTGCATCTTGGAAAAATTTTAAAGTATATCAGTTAGATGTAAAATCGACGTTTCTCTATGGGAAGGTAAAAGAGGAGGTATATGTCGGACAGCCACCGGGCTTTTCCGATCCAATCCACAAAGACAAGGTCTATTTACTGGATAAAGCGTTGTATGGTTTACACCATGCCCCGAGAGCTTGGTACGAGACATTGTTTCAACACCTGCTTGACAACAGCTTTATTCGTGGAAAAGTGGATGCCACTCTCTTCACCAAAGAAGTCGACGGACATCTTCTGATAGTTCAAATATACGTGCACGACATGATATTCGGGTCAACAAATGAAAATTTGTGCAAAGATTTCGAAAGAGTTATGAAACAGAAATTTGAAATGTCATCGATGGGTGAGATGAAATTTTTTTTGGGACTTCAGGTTGAACAACTGCCTGAGGGAATATTCATACATCAGACGAAGTACGTTCATGATATTCTAGAGAAATTTGGGATGTCATGAATGTCTCCAAATTCCATCCCATTACTTGACAGCTTCAAGACCCGATATTATGTATCCAACCTGCCTCGCAGCACGGTTTCAGTCAGCACCCAGAGCTTCGCATATGGTGATTGTGAAAAGGATATTACGCTACCTGAAAGGAACTCCAACATTGGGGTTGTGGTATCCAAGAGAAGGCGATTTCACGCTCGAAGGGTATTCTGATTCTGATTTCGGATGCTGTAAAGTTAACGCTAAATCAACAATAGCGGGGTGCCAGTTTTTTGGACCACGATTGGTTATCTGGCATTGCAAGAAGCAGACCTCTGTGGCTTTATCCACATGTGAAGCTGAGTATGTATCTGCTAGCAGTTGCTGCTCTCAGATCTTGTGGATCCAGCAACAGATGCGCGACTATGGTTTGCAATTTCTTAACACCCCTATCTTTGTTGATAATGAGGCAGCGATTAACATCACTAAAAATCTTGTTCATCACGCTAAAACAAAACACATAGAAATTCGTCATCACTTCATTCGAGATTGTTTCGAGAAGAAGTTGATACGAATTGAGAAAATCCACACTGACGAACTAAAAGCTGATTTACATACCAAAGCTTTTGATAAAACTCGTTTTAAATATCTTTTAAAACTGAACGGTATGAAGCTTTTATCGGTGTCGGATGGGATTCTTGGCGTTGATGAAGGTACCGCTGTAGATGATGTTGAGACGCAATCTGCAATGGTTTGTCAATTTTTTACTTGTTTTGGTATTTAGGGGGAGTTAGGGTGAAATTTCAGAAAATACAAAAACAGTAAAAAGTTCAAAAATCCAAAAACATGAGATATTTTCAAAATACAAAAACAATAGAAAACCAGAAAAGAGCTTGTGTAAAAAGGGAAAATGATAGTACATCAGTTTGACAGTTACAGTATGCTAAAGAAATGGAAAGTTTAAAAGTCTTAAGCAGTCTCGCTGATGATGTGCCGATAGGTTTTTACACATTTAGTAGGTTTGTTCGGGATATAAACCTAAATTCAAACTTGCTTATTTCATGGGGAACACTACTTGGATATATAGGTAACCCCTGAAATCTTGTTTGAAAGATCCCTCTTTCTGAGATACTAGGTCATTATACTCAGTGATATCTGGGGTATTATCCCGGGACTTCTGATAATGCGGAAGCAATGGCCTAGTCCCCGTATAATACTTTACTGCTTGCTTGAAATATAGCACCGCCCTCAGCATAAAAAATGATGAAGCATTGAAAAATGTTAATCACGTGCTGTTGTAAAAAAGATCCTCTAAAGGGGACACACCTAAAGTCGAAGCCGTTATCTCTCTGATTTTGCGGAAGCAATAGCCTGAGCTCTCACGGCCCTCGCAATTTAACCCCTTACAGATATCATCTGTGGTATACTCACCTGTAAGACTGAATATTGGGATCTGGATACGAGAGTATATTCAAGAGGTGGGACACATGAATAAGTTTAAGTCTCTAAAACACCTAATTCGTATCCTTGACATATTGAAAAATGTGTGAAAATTTAAGTAGATCAGTATATCGACAATCTAAGTGAATTGTTTAATTCTGAGTATGAAATTAAAGCTTAACGGTACTTGTGACTTGTCTATAGCTGATATGATTCCCTAACACGCTCGCCAAAAATATGTTTGTAAATAGTTTACTTTTACTGCATTTCATTTCTGTAATTCATTTCTAGTTTAGAAACTTTATTCAAAATCCAAAAAGATTTTTCATTTCTGCTTTATTTTCCGACAAACCAAAGTGGAAAACTGATCTTCAGATTCACAATTTGAAGCAGATGCAGGAAGTGTCTGAGCTGGAAGATGAGTTGTGAGCTTATCATTTTAAACCTGAAATATGAACAAGTTAAAACAAGTTCATTAATTTGAAACTTGTAAATTTCAGAAAATTGTTTGAACCACTTTGTACAACATGTCAGTGTGATTTATCTCTGGTCAACCAAGGTCATTAAGTTGGACTTGGTAGATTAATTGAGTACCCAGGGTCATTAACTTGAACCTGAATACTTAAGTGGATTTCTAAATTCTGACTAAACCAACAAATGAAGTCAAATGGTAAGTTTGGATTGAAATTGTTATAATCATAAACCTTATGTTTAGGTAGAGCTTGTGCAGGTAACAAGTTTGTTATTGAGAAAGCAGCATAGCAATATCCCAGCTAACTGATAGGGGAAGTATGAAGACTTAAAAGACAGATACAGTTCCTGGATCTACATTCAAGGGGGAGCTTGAAGGTTGTTAAAGATTCAGATTCTGTGATTCATGCTAGCTGTTGATAGAAGAAGATAAGATTTGAAGGAAGTATATATTGTTAAACAAATTGGAAAGAGATTAAGACTGAAGACTCGACGCCGAAGACTTCGTCAACATCCAAGGGGGAGTCTGTTGGTGCACTAATGTCTGTTAACTTCGTCTTTATCGAGTCTTATGTCTAGATAGGATAAACCAGTGCTCAGCAGGTTAAAATCTAGGGTTTGTGTTTAAATGTGTAATTTCTCTTGAAATGGTACTGACCATTTCACACGAAATTAAACTTTGTAATTTCTCTTGAAATGGTCTGTGACACTTTCAAGCGGAATCACCAACATTATAAATATCTGAGCCTGGTGTGTCGTTTGGTACGGAATTACTTGGAGATTTCAGAGCCGAGGTGCTGTCCGTTTGTCATTTGATCTGTAAAAAGCTTTGAAATCGTTAATAAAAGGATAATTAGAGAGAATCAAGTTGTATTACATCAATTTCACTGATTCCGCCTTTGTTATTGATGCATAACTCTTCTGATTGACTCGTTAGGTCACACGTCGATCCAACAGTATGAAACTCTTTCAAACTTCTTACTTAATTCTGGCTTCACAAAAGGTACTACTGATACAACTCTCTTTCTTAAAACACACAAGGGTCACACTTTGTTAGTCCAAATTTATGTTGATGACATAATATTTGGATCAACAAATGAAAAATTTTGAAAAAAGTTTCAAAAATTAATGACCAGCCACTTTGAGATGAGCATGATGGGTGAGTTGACTTTCTTCTTGGGTTTACAAGTCAAACAAAGAAATGATGGAATATTTCTGAGTCAATCTAAGTATGTAAAAACAATTTTGAACAAATACTCACTTGAAAATTGCTCAATCTCAAAAACTCCCATGGCAACAGGGAACAAACTTGATTCTGATAAAGAAGGAACATGTGTGGATGTTAAAACCTATAAGGGGATGATAGGATCATTGTTATACTTAATTGCAAGCAGACCATATATTATGTTTGCTACATGTTTTTTGGCAAGATACCAATGCAATCCTAAAGAATCTCACCGAAAAGCAGTCAAAAGGGTTTTTAAATATCTAAAGGGCACATCAGAACTTGGTCTCTGGTATCCTAAAGATACAAATCTTGAACTAATTGCATACACAGATGCAGATTATGCAGGATGCAAGATTGGCAGAAAGAGCACATCTGGTGCATGTCAAATCTTGGGAGAAAAGTTGGTATGTTGGGCAAGTAAGAAACAAAACTGTGTTGCAACATCAACAGCTGAATCTGAATATGTGGCAGCAGCAAGTTGCAATTCACAAGTGATATGGATGCAAACTCAGCTGAAGGATTATAGTGTAAATCTGACAAAGATACCAATTCTATGTGACTCAAAGAGTGCAATTGAAATTACAGAAAATCCAGTTCATCACTCTAGAACCAAGCACATAGATGTCAGATATCACTTCATAAAGGATAATGTTGAAAAAGGTAACATAGAGATGTACTTTGTTCCAACAGAAAACCAAATTGCTGACATTTTTACAAAACCTCTTGATGAAAAGAGACAATTTTCTAATCAGCAAACTTGGCATGGTTAACCTAGAAGATGAAGATATTTCAAAAAACAATAAGTTAAAAACTGAAAATCAAACTGATGAATCCAAAGGAGATAATCACGGTGTAAACAAATTTTTTGATGATCAAAGAATGAAACAACAGATTTCTGATAAAGAAAAACATCAATCTGGTGAAACATTAGAAAATCTGATAAATTATCAGAATATCTGATAATTTACCAGAAAATATGTGACTTATCAGAAAATATGATAATTTACTAGAAAATTTGTTGAATCATCAGAAAATCTGATAAAACATTAGAAAATCAAATAAAATATCAGAAAATCTATTAAAACATCAAAAACACCACTGATTATCAGAAAATTTCATGGATTTCACCTTCTTTATTCATATCTCATACTTGTATAAACACACAACTATAGATAATCTATTTTTGAATTTTTTTTTTGTTTTGCATAAATTAAATTAAAAAAATCAAAAAGGGGGAAAGGCCACATGCATTTAGATTAAAAAATTTCAAAGCCACCATAGGGAAAATCAACCGTCACAGGCAAAATTTTCTACAAAAATTCATTTCACTTCTACTTCCAAAGCATGCAACGTCATCTTTCAAAAGTGTATAGCAAGACACATGGGCATAAAAATGATTAGGGGCTATGAAAAGTAACCGCCTAGTTATTCAATGCGGCATAAAAGCATCTCACAACCGGGGGCTTAAACTTTGTCACATACCTCTTGAACACAGATATTGCATTAAATGAAGAGAAAGAAAATGATAAGAAAATATTGAGTTGTTAATACCATTTATGGAAAAACTATCACTTTCATCTATATAAATTAACAAACTCCTGAAGACTTTCTTCATCACAACTACCTCCACTTCAATTTTTTTTTCCAGAAATCTCACTCTCAAATACCTCAATGGAAAAAGAAATCATAACTGAGCACTTTCCTCTTATCCTTCACACCACACACAACCTTAGACTAAGGTCAAAGCTTGAAGGTCCTGCATGGGAGAACTGCCGGGTGGTGTACAACATGTTGAAGCAAAGTCCTTTGGGCCATGCCATATCAACACACGTCACGATCTACCCCACACTACTTCAAGAGTTCTGGTGGAATGCAGAGACCATCTACAGAGGCACTAGCATGTGGATAAGAAGCAATGTAATGAATAGGGAAATCATTCTAAAGGAGGAAACTCTTAGAGATGCCTGCCAGTTGAATGATGACCCAGACACCACCTTCTTCCCATGGGAAAAGCCGGAAGAAACCTTGAAGGAAATGGGTTATCACACACCCAACCTTTCAAGGCAGATCAGCAGATTTGGTTTTATTCAACCATTCCAGTATCTGGTAACACAGCTTGGTGTCTGCTTCTCAAGGAAGACTGGACACTTCAATGAGCTGTCTTATAGGCTTATGGAAGTGGTACATGTAGTTGTACAAGAAAAACTGTACAACTTCTCCAAATTTCTCAAGAGAGATTTAGAAGCAAACATGCACACTCGTCAACCTTTTCTGATCTATCCTCGTTTTGTGACCAAGATGATAACAAGCCAGCTGGACATCGGAGGGGTAACATACTGGTACCCAAGGGCCCGGGTTGTTCTACAAGAAGATTTGAATGTTCCATCCTTGGTTCCAACACAAAATCACACCGGACGCAGAACGTATCGATGGGTGTTTGCTACTTGTTTTTATAATGTTTAATTGTTTTTCTTTCTTCTTATTGTATGTTTTTTTTGTTGAATAGTATATATTTGCTTTGTTTTAAAGAAAAACATCATAATAGATCTAGGGGGAAGTAAAATGGCATATATGATAAAATCATGAAAAATCTGGTGAAATATAAAGAAATCTGGTAAAAATCAGAAAATCTGATGAATCTTATAAACATATCAGAAAATCTGCTGATTCACCAAAAAATATGATAAATCATCAGAAACTCTTTAAAATAACTAGAAAATCGTTAAAATAACCAGAAAGTCTGATAAATCAATAGAAAAGGAGAAGAAATATTAGATAACATTGCTTAAAACCAGATTTAAAACAATGACAAAGAAACTTGTGACTAAGTAGAAAAAGATTCATAAAAATTTTCTACCAAAATTGAAATTTTTTCTAGATAATCAGTCTTCAAAAGAATGAAACAAAAATGATGTTAAAGTGATGTGAAAACTTTTTCACAACAACACTCCTTGGAGATCAGAGCAAAGATTTGAGGTTCAGAAATGCTATGTAAGTAATATCTTCAAAACTCTACTTATTCCCTCTCACCTAAAAAAAAAATCTGATTCAACTTTCAAATTTGAATCCAGTGAATTCTGATAAAGTATAAAGAAAATCCAACACTCAAAAGTTAATTTAAGGATTTTCTGATACACATCATCACAAGGACTTTTTGGGAACCGGGTCAGTTTCAAAAAGGGATTTTATTGGACCTCTTTGTGACAAAAGGGGCCCACAGGAAGAAAAGGCGCAACTTGGATGTTAGTATTTATCTTCTAAATCTTTTTGAAATCTCTGATTTTTAATAAAAGATATGTATCAAAATTTTTTGAAGATATACCAAAGGTTTTGTAAAACAGTTGTTTCATCTACGGATTAAAACATCATTAAGGTGCCATTAACCACCTTAAATATAAACCACCCGTGATAAATACTCAAAGATCTCTGTCTCAAAACACTATAAATACATCTTGCAAACGGCAGAGCAAACCACCTTCAACTTCCATCCTCAAATCTCAAGAACCCTAAAAACCCTTTTCGAAGCAAAACTCAAATCACCATGGCCGCAATCAACATCAGCATGCCACCAATTGAAC
Organism: Helianthus tuberosus; assembly: GCA_030545235.1. Lineage (NCBI taxonomy): Eukaryota > Viridiplantae > Streptophyta > Magnoliopsida > Asterales > Asteraceae > Helianthus > Helianthus tuberosus. The sequence continues at coordinate 25,618 of JARYGA010052525.1, read as the reverse complement.
ACTCCGTTCAATTCATCAATGAAGCAGAGTTCCTACCCTTAAAAAGCAACAATGAAGCGATGAACACCAACATTGAAGAATATGACATGAAGTGCCAAATCCTAATTGAATTTCTGACAAGGTGTTCGATTGCTCAAGCCCTAATAAAGACCAGAGATGTACCAGAAAAGATTATACAACAAGTGGTGAAGACACTCGAACATATAAATACAAACGAGTTGACAGCACACTTGTGGGGATATATCTTCATTGTAATTACACCGGAGAAGATAAGGGAATGCCTGGAGTTACCTATAAGCCAAAACTATGATCCAACACCAACAAAAGATGACATGTTTGCACAGCTTGTTGTTGTGATGGGATACAAGGTAAAGATCTCAAAAATTGGTGATTTTAAAAGAAACAATTTGCCTGCCTTCTGACAAGTATTGATAGAGATCTTAAACAAATGTGTATCATCAAAAATTGGGGGTACAGACCAGATTAATAGGAATGTTTTGACAATCATGTTCAGTCTCATCATAGGGATGAACATTGATTTTGGAGCAGAAATCTTTAATCTGATAAGAAGATCAATATTGAAGAATACTGGGAGAATAGATTCACATCTACCCTTTCCCAGATTTTTGTCAATCCTGATTTCTGATGCGTTTTCTGAAAGGAATATGGAAATTCCTACATCAAAAAACATGTGGAGTGATGAGGTGATGAAACCATGGTTAGCATTGGGCTTCTGGAAATCAGATTTTGATGTACCTGCCTTATCAGAAAGTATGATGAATCTGATACCAGAGGATTCACCCTATAGGACAGAATATTTAAAGATGTTGAACAGAAGACCAGAAAATGCAGCAGTTTATGACAGTGTGTCCCCAATGGAGCATGATGCCCAAGATTCAAGTGCACCACAAACAGAGCAGGAGGCTCAATCAGAACCTAAACAAGGTAATGAAGAAGTACAACTGAGTCCATTGGCAGAACAGCATCATGAAGAAACTTCACACATGGGAGAAACAGGTGCACAACACTCTAAATTTAATGTCGTTCAAAATTCTGATAGTGATTCTGATGAATCAATTTAGGGAAACTATATTACAGAACATAGAGTGCCTGTTTATGAAAAACAGGGTGTGAGTGAATCCAAAGACCTATTCGTTGAATCAGAAAATGAGGAGGAGAATGAGGTGGCAATAGGTGGAGATCAGTTTACTAATCAAGGAAACCTGGATGAGAAAAGTAAGAGTTTCTCAATAACTGTTGGAGAACCTGAAAAGGTTCAAGGAAATGAGGAAAACCCTTATTTGAATAAGTTTCAATATTCTGGTAAGGGTATGGAGGATTGGGATTATTACCAACCTGCTAACCTTAAAACAGCAGCAAGTGTGTCTTCTGCTGGTGTTAAAGGTGGAACATCTGTTGTTCCTCCTATTACCCAACAACAACCTATATCAACAGAACAACTTCACAAAGAGCTTGATAACATCACAAATGTCTGTACTGGAAAGACAGCAACAGAAGAAAAGCTTGATCTGCTACTAGAAGAGATCAGAAATCAAAGATCTGATATTAAGGCATTATCAGAAACTGTTGAAACTGTGAAGAAACAAACAGAAGTCAACACTGCATCTCTAAGCAAACTTCAACAGTCATCAGAAAGAAGAGAGAAGTCATCAGACTTTGAGAAAGCTGTCAAAGAACTTCAAGAAATCAAGGAAAAAAAAGGCAGAAGTTGCAAGTGTAAGAGAAAGTTCAAGTACTGGAAGGATTCTAGAAGAAATTCAAGTCCTAAGAGCCAATAGCAACAGCATGGCAGAGGCTCTTGAAAAGATTATGGTGGAATGGTCTACACAAAAAAATCAAGACAAGCTGGAGTTTTAGAAAATGCAGAAACAAGAAGAAACAAATGCTCAAACTATTTCCAATGTTCAATGGTTAGTAAAGAGGTTGCAGTTTAATGTTGCTAGACTGGCAAAGATTGATATGCATGCACTGAAAGCTCAAATTCCACAAGATGCACCAGTAAGAGAACCAGAAATTTCTCATCAAGAACAGCCCAAACAACCAGAAGCTTCAACAGCACAAAAGCAAAAACAACCCATGGGCCCTCCACCAAATGTACCAAAACCCATGGGTCCCCCACCAAATGTGCCAAAACCAGAAAGATTAAAGATGCTGACACAAGCACCAATTTCAGTTGAATCCTCTTCCATAGCCCTTACTGATGAAACAGAGTTCAGTAGACAAATGAATGCAGCTGAGAAAAGAAAAAGGGAAGATGAAGTGACATCTTAAAAAAGACCAAAAACAGTGATCAGAGAAGGTCCAGACGGGAAGCCAAAAGAATACTCACTCTTGGAACCTGATCAAGACACAATGATGTACCCTGAAGAACACCTGAAACACTACTACTGGAATGATAAGGAGGATAAACAGGAAAGGCCCCTCTCTCCGATAAGCTCAAGAATCATTCAAATAAGACGACAGAGAAGTTGGGAACTCATGCATAATCCGATTACAAATCCAGTAGTTGGTATCGAAAAAATTAGCACTGTAAGTCATCAAGGTAAAATCATGGGGACCTATGAGCCGAACAAGTATACATTGGTCATAGAAGACGGGACTACAACAACTGTTACTGATGCAGATTTGGCTGATTAAGTTCATCCACTGAACATAGTAAAAATGAAACAGATCATTGATCAACAAAAGGGGAACACAATGCACATTAGAAGAGCCTTCACAGTATCCAGGAAGCAGGAAGAAAAATGTATCACAGAGCTGCACTGGCAGATTTTGACTTGTGCATCAATTTTTGATACAACAGGAAAGTACACACACCTCCTCCCAATAACACCATTCCAGCTGAAATCATATCAAAAGAAAGAACTGGAGATGTCTTTATACACCTTAAATGTCAGTAGTATTCAAAGATGCTAATGGTGAAGGAGCTTTGTTTAGAATCAATGAAATTAACAGGTATTCAAGCCAGACCCTGTATTATATCAAGGACTGCATGAATCAGAAACAAGACTAACTCAAAAAGAAAGGAAAGGAGAATGAACAGCCGAGGAAGAAAATTGAAGATATTATTGAAAAATGTAAGGAAGCCAGAGGATGGTACAAAGAACTATACAGAGCAACTCACAAGAAAATTGATTACAAGAAAAAGTTGAAAACAGGAGACACTTTCAAAAGTAGTCTGAAGATAAACTGATAAATTCATGCATTTATAATCTGTTTTGGAAACATTGTTTTTGTTTTTGAACTTGTTTAAATTTTCCTTACTTTGGTTGTTTGAATTTTGTTTAAAGTTTGGTTGAAATTTTTTTTTATGTTTGACATAAGTAGTTGTTTTTCTTACAGTACTTAGGGGGAAACTGTTAGGAAACTTTTTATGTAAGTATTGAAGAAAAACATATTCAGCCTGATCTAAAGAAAAAGATAAAGTCCTGAAGATCAAACAACAAGAAGAAACAAGATAGGACGCTTGAAAAGAACAACACATCTTCATCAAAGAAACAGAAGCTGATCAAGAACAAGAGAAGATTATCAGAAAAGACCATTCTGATGGATCTGATGATATTTCTGATGAAATATCATCAGTTTCTGGTAAATCTGATCATCAGACTTTCTAATGATTTGTTCATCAGAATTTCTGATGAAGTGGTTATCAGAAATTCTGATAAACACCACTTGTTTGAACGAGCTTTATCCTGCCATAATAACTGAAGCAACTTGACATTATTGGATCTCATGATAACCGAAGCAACTTGATAATTGGATTCAATGAATATGTTAAGAAGCTACTTTTTAAAGGACAAGTGCATGAATAAACAAATCTTTATTCATGCCCCTAGGCTTTCTATAAATAGAAAGCTCTTTAACACAGGACGATGAGTTAAGCCAAGTATTCAATATATACAACAAAAACTCCGTTGTCCTTTCACCTCAGAATTACACAAGTATTCGTTTGTAATAGATAATAACCTCACAATCACCTTGTAAACCATTTTGTTTCAAAGTGATAAACTTGAAAATTTTGTAGGTCTTGTTTCTTGAAAGTCTGATTTCTATTTGTTGGTGCATTCATCTGTCGTCTTCGTCTTATGTCGAGTCTCGGGTTCGTTGCGGTTTTATTCAAGCATGATGTCATGATGACATCATCAAGATGACATCATCAATGACATCATTTCACTAAAAGACAAATTGCATTTGCATGGTTTCGCTTGAAGACAGATTGCATTTGCATGGTTTCGCTTGAATTAGGATAGTTGTTGGCTTTCGCTTTAAATCTCATTATATGGGTTTCGCTTGAAGTGTTTCCAAGCGAAACCTGATTAGTATAAATAGGAGGGTTGGCTATTCATTTGTAACGTTTTCTGAAATTCCATACCGAGGTGCTGCCGGTGTGAGGACTGATTGTAAACGATAGTATATCAAAATAATCAGTGTTAAAGTGATACGCAAGCTGTTTCGCAATTGGTTTCTTAGTTTCCGCCTCTGAAACTGATAAAATATCTTCTGAACGACTCGTTCGGGTCGCAAACCGATCCTACAAGTGGTATCAGAGCTCAGGAGGAAGAGATCTTGCCAAAACAGCTGTTTTTGTCACTTTTTCTGTTTCTACACCATTCTTTTTCAAAAATTAAAAATTTTTACGGTTAAAAATGGCTCAAATTCACATATCTTGTGCATAATCATGAATTAACAAATCCTGGAAAGTTTGAGAGCTAAAATCGGCTTATAAACTGGTTAAAATTGAACTGTCGCTTGAAAGTTGTTCGTTGCATGCTGACATCATGATGGCTTTCGCTTGAAAAGCAGTGTAGTTTGAAGCGAAACCGGGTCTTTTGCTTGAAAATTGGTTCGTATTTGCTGATGTCATCAGGCTTTCGCTTGAATAGTTCATCGGGGCATGTGAATATATCGATTTAAGTCTGCATTGTGTTGTGTGATACATTAATCGAGATTGTCGGTTTGCATGTGATAGACATTAATCGATGTTGTCTGTTAGTGGGAGATTGTGAAAGTTCATTGATTCATGTGATTTGTCAGGTCATTAATAGTTGGGAAAAGAAATTATATCAAGTTGTCGGCTAAGTGGATTTGTTAGATATATTCATCAAATAATCAAAATGGATATGTGTTGAGTAAATGAACGGCCCAATCAAAGTATATTTGAAATATTAATTGTCAGATCCACTAAACTTGGTCAAATTGATTTTCGTGCATTGTGTGATAGGATCAGACTTCACGTGAAGCACATAAAGGTTTGATTGAATTTAATGTTTAGAAAGCCCATGTGATTTGATTCTGAACGGCCCAATCTTAGTTCTATTATATTTCAAAATCATTAGATTTGCATGTGAATTAAAGTCATTGACTTTAATGATTTAGTCGGTTCATTATCAAAGAAAGGTCATCATAAGATTCTGAAAGATTGTCGGCCACATCACGTGATATCATAAATTCATTGAAAACATAATATCAGCGGTTCAATCATATGATGTTTTAGTGGTGAATTAGTGAAATTTACACAAAGGGACAAAGTGAGGTCATTGGAAAAAAATCGTTTGAATTTGATCCGGGTCATAGCAGTCTGCACAGTCTGCACAGTCTGATAACTTTTTGTCCGCACAGTTGGTCAACGTTTTGTCTTCACAGAAAATCACCAGTTTGAGTACCAGTCTTCTTCAATTAATTGATAAGCGTGTAAACTAATTGTGTTTTGTTTGTGTTTTTGTGAATTCTAGAAATCGAAACATGGATTTTGAAGAATTGTTGGCATATGTGTATCATGAATCTCAGCAATATATTCCGATAAAGCAAGAAGGAGAAACAGTCTCAGCAAAAGAAGTTGTTGAAAAAGGTCCGGTTTTTTATCATTCGTCTGATGAAGAGGGTTACAAGTATGAAGAAGAAATCCAAAAACTTGAAAATCTTAAACAACAACTTCCATCTGATCAACGTAGTGGAAAGTTATTTTATGCCGATAAAAATTGAAAAATTGAAAGAAAAACAAGATGCAAAAAGAAAAAATCAAAAGGCAGTCATTGTTAAAGAAGAGATCAGAGCTGAGCAGATTGAACAAGTTCCATCGGTCAAGGTTGAGAAAGTAGAATCTGAAAAATCTGTATCTGTGAATCCTGAACCAGAGTTAAAGAAAGAGGTTGCAGAAGACGCACCTATCTTTGATCATTCATCAGAAGAAGAGAGTAAGGATGAAAGTGTTCATGAGGAAAAGAAACAGGTTGAAAATATTTCAGCTTTAAAGGTTGAGAGAAAAGCTGATGATAAACATATTCTTGTTTTGCTGAAAAATTGTGAGAAGTTGACATCTGAAAATGACAAACTCTTGAAGGAGGTTGAGAGTTTGTCATTAGAAAACAAAAATCTTAAAAAATTAGAAAATGTTTTGAAAAATCAAATACACAATTTGGAAAATGAAAAATCAAAGATTGAGAAAGATTTTCAAAGTCAGATAAAAATTTTAGAAGATGAGAGAGATTTGTTTGGTAAAAACAATCTTGAAAAACAAATTGCAATCAATTCTCATCTTGAAAAAATTACTCGACTTGAAAAGGAGGCAGAATGTGCTCAAAAGAAAATCAGGGAATGGGAAGAAAAGTTGAAGGTTTTTGTGAATACTTCAACTATTCCTTGCCCAAAATCAGTTAATTCTGTTCCAATAAGTGACAATGTCACAAACTTTGACAAAGTCAAAGTTGAAGATTGTGATGAGAAAACTGATGATGATATTGAAAAAAGAAAAATATTTTTGAAGTTAAAAGAAAAGTTTCAAGAAACTGTTCTACAATCAACTGAAAAGGGAGAATGCTCTAAGCAAAAACCTTTGAAGAAGAAAGTGGAACAAAAACAAAAGATTAAAAAGGAGAAAATTGTTCAAAAAGAAAATAATAGCTCATCAGTTCAATCATCCAATCGCAATGAAAAATTACAAAAATCGAAAAATGAAAACTCTAAAATTGTTGGCAATAAGTGGTGCAGGTCAAACCACAGTGCTCAAAAGTCAAATCCAGCAAACAAGAGGAGCAAGGATTATCACCAAGCCAAACAGTGCTATGATCTGAATGTTTGGACTGAAAATGGTGATTGGTACGATAACAGAGTGTGTTATAGATGCGGCTATCAAGGATACATTGCTGTTAACTGCCAGAGTTGGAGGTTTGAATCAAGGAGATGCTTTAACTGCAACATGATTGGCCATATTGCTAGAGATTGCTCAATGAGATCAATGAGAAGATCGAGGGCTGAATCTCAGAAGCAGGTGAAGAAACCAGTAAATGTCAAGCCCAAAGAACAGAAGGTTCAAGAACCTAAAGTTCAAGAAAAGAAAGTGAAGCTTTCACAGGGGCAAAAAGACAGACTGAGGAAGAAGGCGAGAGAGTATCTCGAAAGGATTTTGTCCTCGGGTTCATCTGTTGGTAAAAATAAGAGTTCTGATGAATCGACTTCCTCGATGGCAAAGTCAAGCAAGACGAATTCATCGGATACAAATCTGAGTACGAAAGAAGAAAAGAAGAAGAAGAAAATGGTCGGCGATGAATCTGATGTGTCAAAGTCAGACAAGCCACCATCAGGCAATGAATCTGACAGGTCAAAGTCAGACAAGCCATGTGCAGGCAATGATTCTGGTTTGTCAAAGCCAGAGGAGCCATTAGTTGAGGTAAAATTGGAGAATTCAGGTTTAACAATGGATGATGAAAATTTTCCACCATTGTTGAACAAGAATTCAAAATCACCCAAGGACCGTCAGGCTTGGCTGAATCTGTTTAAATGAAAAACCTGACTTGCCGGAGTTCCCAGGTTGGTAAGCGTGGAACATGAATCGGCACATTTCTTGAGTAATACACGTTTGTGATATTTCGAACTTACAAGTGGTAAATCAGGGACATTAAGTTGTACTTGATTTTCTACAAGTGATGTTTGTGAATTGATCTTAAAAATGTTAGTTTTTTTTACAAGTGATTGAAGAAAACAAAGTGATGAAAGATCCCCGAATTTGTGAAATGACACACAAAACTTATTTTCCGGAAAAACCATTTGATTAAAACAAACTTAAGTGTTTTGAAATCACTATGGGAAAATGTTTTGTTGTCAGGGGGAGTTCTGATTATTCAAGCCAAGTGAATGGAGAATTGAAGTGATTCTCATCATGTTGTCACGTTTCTTGTACAACTTATTTTCAAATTTTCCCAGAAAATCAAAATTGAGACATATTTTGATTTTAGGGGGAGTAAAAATTAAAAAAAAATTTAAAAATGTCAAAAACATTGAAAAATGCAAAAATGAGTTTTGTTGTGAAAATGAGGAAATGATAGTAGATCAGTTAGACTGTCACAGCATGCTAAAGAAATGGAGAGATAAAATGTGATAAACGATCTCACTAAAGATGTGACGATAGGCTCAGCTAGACTAGTAGATTTGCGATAACGATACAAACTTAAATGAAAAAGCCTAGTTCTAGTGGGAAACACGGTTGAAAGTGTAGTACTTGGTTTTGTCCTTCTTGACTGTGTGCCTACTCAGTAATCGCTGATTGTCGAAAGACATAAAACTGGTTAAGTTTGTGAACTTTCACAACTTTGCTGAAAAGTTGCTGTGATTGTGCATTTTATTTTGCAAAGACTTAAACTTGTTTTATTTCTTTATTTTGTTTAAGCATCGGACATCCTCTGCGTATACGTGAGTATCGACCTGGATGTTGTTGCCTAAACGTTCTGCTTTATTTTCTTTGGTGTTTCGTTTAAGCTTTGGATCACCTCTGCGTATACGGGAGTATCGACCTGGTGGTTAAAGCCTAAACAACTTCAACTTGTTTTATTTTTCTTATTTTGTTTAAACATTGGACTTTCTCTGCGTATACGGAAGTATCGACCTGATTGTTAATGGTTAAACATTCTGCGTTGTTTTTCGCACAAATCACAGCTGATAAAAGTTTAAAGGCATTACTTGAGTCAGTGTATTGCATGATGAGGGGATATGCTGAGATCGTGGGGTCCATAAGAATTTAGTGCTATCTAAATATACTTAATCGTATCGGTAAGCATTTCGAAAGTTTTTAGATTGAGTTTAAGTGGACAACAATATCGTCAATCTATGTGAATCGTTTAGAGCTTAAAATGTTTAAAGCTTAACGGTGTTGGTGTTTGGTCTCATAAACTGATATGATCCTCTTACGCAAGCTCACAAAAATAGTGTCTGTAAATATTTCTTTACTGCATTTCATTTATATTCAAAAATCCAAAAAGATTTTAGTGTGTTTTAGCATAAATTTTGAAAAATCCAAAAAGATTTTCGACAACTGATGTTGGAGAGCTGATATTCAAAATTTCAAGTGTTGAACATGATGAACAGGTTTGGGAGTGTGTGTGCTGAATTGTGAAATTTATTTTGAAAAAGAAAGTTAGATTAGTTAATCAAGGTCATTAATTTGAACTTGGTGTAACTATTTCCAGTAAGTTTTTCTTATTGTTTTAAGTAAAAACTTATGTGGTGGTGAGAAAATTTGTGCAGGAAATGAGCTTAAACAGAGATAAAGCCAGGAATTGATCTGAAGGTGATAGCTAATTCCAGACGGCGATCCCATCATGATGAGAGGGGGAGTCTGATGAGGTTAGAGCCAAAGAGAAGATCCTGGTATATGCTAAGAAAGAAAAAAGACCGATAAAGACTGAAGATTGAGAATACTCGACATTTAAGACTCGTTAACATCTGAGGGGGAGTCTGTTGGTGCATTCATCTGTCGTCTTCGTCTTATGTCGAGTCTCGGGTTCGTTGCGGTTTTGTTCAAGCATGATGTCATGATGACATCATCAAGATGACATCATCAATGACATCATTTCACTAAAAGACAAATTACATTTGCATGGTTTCGCTTGAAGACAGATTGCATTTGCATGGTTTCGCTTGAATTAGGATAGTTGTTGGCTTTCGCTTTAAATGTCATTATATGGGTTTCGCTTGAAGTGTTTCCAAGCGAAACCTGATTAGTATAAATAGGAGGGTTGGCTATTCATTTGTAACGTTTTCTGAAATTCCATACCGAGGTGCTGCCGGTGTGAGGACTGATTGTAAACGATAGTATATCAATATAATCAGTGTTAAAGTGATACGCAAGCTGTTTGGCAATTGGTTTCTTAGTTTCCGCCTCTGAAACTGATAAAATCTCTTCTGAACGACTCGTTCGGGTCGCAAACCGATCCTACACTATTTCTGCACACTATTTTCATATTTGTTGAAATCACTTGCCATATTACGTGAAAAGAAAGTTTTTAAGTCCAACTGGGTCCAACAATTAAGTATAAAGACCTAGTATCTCAGAATTAGGCGATCTTTCAAACAAGATTTCGGGGGTTTCCCATATATCCGAGAGATGTTCCCCACGAGATAAACAAGATATTGATTTAGGTTTATATCCCGAATTCAGTGTACTAAATGTGTAAAAACCTACTAGCACATCATCAGTGAGACCGTTTAACGCTTTTTAACTTTCCAAATCTTTAGCGTACCGTGACAGTCTAGCTGATGCACTATCATTTCCTCTTTTTACACTAACTCTTTTTGTCTTTTTCTATTTTTTTACATTTTTGCAATTTTTTTACTTTTTCTGTATTTTTTACATTTTTAATGTTTTTGTATTTTTCTACAACATTTTCTCCCCCTAAAAATCAAAACATTTAAAAATGTGACAAACCAAGGCAGATTGCTTCCCAACGTCCTCTGCACTGGAATTTTCATCAACGCCAACTATGTCTCCCCCTGACGACAAAAGCTTCATACCGTTTAGTTTCAAAAGATAATGAAAACGAGATTTATCAAACGGTTTAGTGTGAAGGTCAGCCTTTTGTTTATCGATGTGGATTTTTTCAATTCTAATCAACTTCTTCTCGTAACAGTCACGGATGAAATGATGTCGAATCTCAATATGTTTAGTTTTAGCGTGATGTACCAGATTTTTATTGATATTTATTGCAGCCTCATTATATACAAAAATAGGCGAGGTAAGAAATAGCAAACCATAGTCCCACATTTGCTGCTGAATCCACAGAATCTATGAACAGCAACTGCTAGCTGAGACGTACTCAGCTTCGCATGTTAAGAGCGCGATGTGATTTGTCTCTTACACTGCCAAGATACCAGACGTGGTCTGAAGAATTGGCAGCCTAAAGTTATAGACTTTGAATTTATTTTGTAGCAACCGAAATCTGAATCCGAGTAGCCCTCAAATCTGAAATCGCGGTCTTTGGGATACCACAAGCCTAAGCTTGGAGTTCTTTTCAGGTAGCGCAAGATCCTTTTCACGATCATGAGATGAGAAGCTCTCTGACTCGATTGGTATCGTGCCGCGAGGCAAGTTGGGTACCTTATATCAGGTCTTGATGCGGTTAAGTACATGATCGAACCAATCATTGACCGGTACAAGGTTTCGTCAACCTTTTCTCCCGTGAGATCCGGATTGATGCCATGGTTGGTTGCTAGTGCGGTAGACATTGCAGAGGTCCCTGTCATGCTAAATTTCTCCAACACATCATGAACGTACTTCGTTTGATGAATAAAGATTCCTCCTAGTAGTTGATCGACCTGCAAGCCGAGGAAGAACTTCATCTCTCCCATAGAGCTCATTTCGAACTTCTGCTTCATGACTTTTTCAAATTCTTGGCAGAGACTATCATTGGTAGACCCAAATATAATGTCGTCAACGTATATTTGTACGATCAGAAGATGACCACCAGCTTCTTTTGTGAAGAGAGTTGCATCTACCTTCCCTCGTGTGAAGCCGTTTGATAACAGGTGCCGAGAGAGCGTCTCGTACCAGGCTCTCGGGGCCTGGTGCAACCCGTATAAGGTTTTGTCTAGGAGGTAGACCTTATCTTTGTGGATAGGGTCAGTGAAGCCCGTTGGCTGACTGAAAAACACCTCTTCCTTCACTTTTTCGTATAAGAACGCTGAGTTGACATCTAACTGATACACCTTGAATCCTTTTCTAGGATGCGAAAGCGAGAAATATTCTAATCGCCTCAAGTCGAGCAACAGGAGCATACACTTTGGTGAAATCAATCCCTTCTTGCTGACTGAAACCCTTAACGACTAAGCGAGCTTTGTTGCGTACAACCACGCCTCTATCATCTCTCTTGCACTTGAACATCCATTTGGCATTGATCTTTCGATGTCCGTCGGGTAAATCCACAAGCTTCCAAACACCAAGTTTTTCAAATTGATTTAGCTCTTCTTGCATTGCGTTGACCCACGACTCCTCAGTTAGCGCCTCTTTGTATGTCTTAGGCTCAACCTGCGAAATAAAGCAACTGAGAGAAAAATCGTTTTGCAAAAAAGCAACGTTTGAATAAAAACAAGAAAAGCCTTGATCAATCTGATGTCTGGTTCTAACTATTGCTTGTAGCTCTCCGATAATGAATTCCTCGGGGTGATAGGATAGCGTCTGTGGCATTACCTCACTAGGAACTATCACCTCACTTTCTAAGTTAGTAACATTCTGTTCAGCCCTCTGATCATCGATTTGGTTTGTCTGACCTTCAGATTGGACCTCCTCCCCCCTCAGATTCTGACTCTCCTCTATCAAAAGTAGGACTGTCAGAGTCAGATCCTTCTGATTCATCGAACACCTCGGCTTGAGTTTCCTGAACAGGTTCATCTTGTTCTGACGTCGAAGTTTGTTAAATTTCTGCATCATCTTGTAGATTGTGACTTGGACCAGCTTCATGATCATTAGGACTCTTTCGTCTTTTGGAAGTCGTGGTCGGACCTTCATTCAGCTGAGAAGACTTATAATCCTGATACAACCTTATCTGATCTTCAAACGATGGTTCTTCAGGAAGATGAAATGACTCCCACAGCTTCTCATAGTTGAATAACCACGAATCACCAGGTTTTTGCGTCGGCATAGTGTAACCTTGGCAATCCACATGCTGAGCTTCAATCACTCTGTTGAGACTTGGTAGATATATTCGCCTGAGTGGACTAGCATATCCCACAAAGAATCCGTCCAAAGATTTTGCACCGAATTTTCGATCAGGATCTATCACCGTGCAGGGTGACCCAAACTGTTCAAGATACTCTAGGTTCAGCTTTCAATTATTTAGCAACTCAAAACATGTCTTGTTATGTGGTTCTACGGTCAACACTCGGTTTAAGGTATAACAAGCAGATGACACGACTTCAGCCCAACAACTCACATGGAGTTTTGTATCAGCTAACATAGTGCGTGCCGCTTCAATCAATGTCCGATTCTTTCTTTCTGCCACCCCATTTTGTTGCGGCGTGTACGGAGCACTGAATTCTTGAAAAATACCTTTTCTATTACAGAACTCTGTCATTTGGTTGTTCTTGAATTTTGTACCATTGTCGCTGCGAATTCTTTGAATATGTCAATGGTACAAATTCTCTAACTTCCGGAACAACATCAACAAACTCTGGAATGTTTCATCTTTGGACTTCAGAAAAGATACCCACAAAAACCTCAAATAATCATCTGTCATAACAAGGTAGTACACTTCTCCGGTAATACTCTTCACACTAACAGGACCGAATTCTGAAGCTTCCTCGGGTGTGATTTCTTAGTTTGTTTTCCCTTCTTACAACTAATACACTCATCTCCCAAGTGGAAACTCTTCAGATTGACACCTCTCACTAGATCGTTGTAGACCAAATAATTCATCTTTCGTAAGTGGATATGGGCTATTTTGCGGTGCCAAAGAATCGACTCCTTTTCGGTAGCTTTAGATACGAAGCACTGAGGTTGATTGGTTGTTGTAGTCGCAACGCTCATATCAAGAACATAAAGATCATTCTCTCTCGGTGCTCGCATTAAGATCCACTCCTCGGGGATAACAAATCCTAGCTTCAGGATCAGACATTCTTTATCGGTGAAGTGAGTAGTAAACTTCCTGTCACAGATCTGAGAAATGCTGAGTAGATTGCTCTCTAGCTTGGGAATATAGTTTACTCTCTCAGAGGACACTTGACCATTTGATAACGTCCCTTCCCCGAGGATTCTACCTCCCTGATTTCCAGCAAAACCCACGTAACCACCATTAAATGCTCGAACGTCATACAATAGGGCTTTCCTCCCTGTCATGTGCCTGGATGCTCCACTATCTATTATCCATTTAGAAATTGATCTCGGGAGCTCCTACACATTTCAGACGCGATTAGTTAAATGAAGCAACCTAAGCCTTCATCGACTCGGGTAGCTTGATGTAGAATCTGGAAAGAATTGGGAAATTTATATCATTAACCTCTTAGGCTTTTTCTGTTCCAATCTCAACCTCTTTGTATAGGAAAAATTCTTCTTTGGTTGGTTGAATAGATTTAGGAACATATTTCTTGACCTGAGGGGTCGAAGAAGTTTGCTTCTTCATGTCGTAAACTGAATCATTAGGAACAACCTTCTCAACCGATTTGGTTGGAGGAGTTTATTTCTCTTTTGGTTCACTAACAGAAACCTTTGGCTTTGATTCAACCGATGTTTTGGTCTGGGATTTTGGCTTCCAAGTTTGTTGAGTTGGAAAAGTTTTCTTGACTCTTGGAATTGATTCTTTCTTAACAGGTTGTTTCAAAGTTTCACCAGTTTTCATAACATTTTGTTTTACTGGTTGAACTTTAGTTTTAAAATCACTACCAGATTTTTGAAATCTCTTCTCAACAAACATAGGAGCCTTGCATTTCACATCATTTGGTTTCTTTTTGTTTTCAACAAATACAGACTTAGGTTTAACGTTGGTACACTTTCGTCAATATGTCCAACTTCATTGAATTTGAAGCACGTCCGGTTATCAGTAACCTGACTTGGACCTTCAGTATGTTTTTGTGACTCTTTCTGTGCAAAGAAATCTTCGTTCGATTTTGAAAATATTTTAGATTCTTGATCATTCATTGAACTCGAACTTTTCACAAACGTTGTTTTCTTGACAAATTTTGACTTCTGAAAATTTCTTTTATGATTGTACTTACCATCCCTTTGCCCGTTATACCCATTGTTCTGATGCTTGTTCTGAAAACGTGGTGGGTTTTTAGGCTTGTTATAGTAAGCTTTATCTTTTTGGAAATTCAGAAATCGTTTAGAACTTGACAAATTTTCAACCTCTGACAAATCAACCACCCACTTTTTCCAGTTTATCCACATTAACATTTTGTATCGGAAATTTCTCATTCGAATACAACTTATCTGAACCACACACCTGGTACATGACCAAGGTAGGTTCATCCTTTAAGTTGTTTTTGGATTTGGATTTTGGAAGATAATTGTTTATATTGCAATCATCATCCTCAACACAATCATTTGAAACCATGGATATAGTGGAGTCGTTGTTAGTTTTTAAAACATTTTCTTCCACATTCTTTACAACCTCAAAATCAACATTGCCCTCATCGGAAGATTCACTGAATGTGACGTCTATGTTTTATGGCAAATTGTCAACTTCACCCTTTAAATTCATGTTTAACTCTTTGTCCACCCCAAAATGTTTCTTTGTGAAATTATTGTTCATGGGTGGTGGAACATTATGATACCCAATCCCTGTTCCATTCTGGTAAACATCTTCACCTTCTTTGTTCTTACCGATTGGTTTCGGTACAATGTGCTGAAGAACATAGCTGGCTGAATGATAGCTCTTCAATTTCAAATTGATTCCTTCATTCTCAATCTTAACTTCTTCAATTTGAAGTTTCAAGTTTGCAATCTCATCCAGTTGAGTATTAATTTGTTTTTCTTTTTCTTGAACAACATTTGTTAACTTTATATTTTCTTGACGGGTTTGAAAATCTCTTGAATAAGAATCTTTAATTGTCTTTTTCAGTTTTTCAAAAACCACTGATAATAGTCTGTCTTCAAGAACAAGTTTTTCATTTGTTTTTAAAAAATGCTCAACTTCTTTTTCATCACTTTTTATCTTTTCTTCCAAAGAATCAATTCTCTCTTTTTAGCTTTTCACAATTTTGTCTCTCAAAACCAAATCATTTTTTAAGTTGTTGATTTTACCGTTTAACTCCTGGATGTTAGATTTCAATACAAACTCGTTTGTATTACAGACTTTGCATGATTTCATGCAATTTCTGCAATCATTCTCAGTTTTAGTATCCTGATACTTACCTGTTTCATCATTTTGACCGACTGAACTGACCTTTTTAGATTACTCAGACTCAGATCCAGATTTGGTATCTACCTCAAGTGCTTTTGCCATCATCGCTTGATCAGCCATCTTCTTCAAATTCTCAGCCATCATTTCCAGGTTCATGTCAATAATCTCCTTTACAAACTTCTCAGGATTCTCTCGTCTCTCCTTTTTGGCTTTTTCTTCTGCTTCTCTTTTCAACCGCTCGTCCTCCACAGTTGGAATTGACTTCACTAATGCCTCAAAATCAATTGTGCTCATATATGTAAGAATATTCCCTTTAGGATCCAGGTAACATTCCCTCTCAGCATCCCACCGTTTTGCCTTTTTGGCTTCTTTGTAAGCTCTATAAATTCTATTCATTCTCACATAGGCAATCTCTCTTTCCATGTTGAAAGTCACCGGTGTTGTCGTAGCGACGAAAGCTGATCTTCATCTAGAATATAATTGTTCCAGTTGAAACCTTCATCATCATGAATCACCGCTAACGCTCTGGACTTTTCTTTCACTGTACTTTCCTAGATCTGCTTCATCTTAGGAGGTTCTTCTTTGTTTCGATTATAAACTGCCTTTCGGTAGTAATCATCATGGAAAGGATTAACAGCTTCATCTGCAGCTGAATTTTTACACTCTCGTTTAAAGTGACCCATTTGCTTACATTTGAAGCAAGTCACCGAAGACTTATCGAACCCGAGCTTTGTGGATGGACCACAGATACATTGCCTCCCCATGATCTCCATGAAACGCTAAGCTCGACGAATAACGCTGGCCATACACCAAAGGATGTCAATTAGCTCCATCTCCTCAGGGTCAATTTGGTCATAATCCTCTTTAGTCATATTGGGGTTGCTAATCTTCCCCACGACTAAACTTTCGTAAGATTCGAGCATTGATGCCAAAACTACCATCTGCTGTTTGGCTGTTTCAGCACTAAAGCTCTGAGCATTATTTAGATCCACCGCTATGTTGCATTGAATAACATTCGGATTAGAGTTGTTTTGATTCTGTTGAGAGTTTGATGCAGACTGTGCTTGCATGTTTGAGCTCAAACTTGGGTAACCAAAACCACTACTGCCAGCTGATCCCCCAATTGAACTGCCTTTAGATGTATCGTCTGAATTATCGACACTGAACGCTATTCCAATTTTAGGTGACGGGTTGTTCGAAAGCATGCTACCACGGTAGTACAAATTTACATTTTGATGATAACTGACATTTATTCATTTTATTTTATTTTTCTGATTTCTAATTCGTGACCCTCTATTATTCATTTTATTTTTGTTTTCTGATTTCTAATTCGTGACCCTCTAATTTCTCGATTAACCAGTTTAAAGTCATTTCATTCATCGGTTTGGTATTTTTTAGAACTATCGCATAGTATTGCCAGTCTTGTTAGTTTGGTAGTGCCTCGAACAGTTTCTCGATGATTTCATCCTGATCTTTCTTTATCCCGAACCTTTCCAGCTCTACCTTCAAGTGACAAAATCTTTCGATCATCTGGCGAACATTCTCACCTTTCAAACAAGCAAACAGATCAAATTCCTTCTTAAGCAAAGACTTTTTGTTCTTCACAATCTCTTCACCACCCGTACATTTCTTTCTCAATGTTTTCCGCAACTCTTTGGATGTTTCGTAATCGAGCAATGAGATGATGACATCTCTAACCGACTGATGAAGAAGCGCAATAGCTTTCTGTTCGGCAATAAATAGCTCTTGTTCATCTGATCCCAAATTTGTATATACTGAATTTGTATTTGTGTATCTGACCTGAACTAACTTCCAGCTTTCATAAGCAAATGCCCTCAACCAGTTATCAAAATGTTTCTCCCATCTGTTGTAGTCCTTGATGTTCATCAACTTCAGTGGCTTATTATATGTTCCGTACACATTGTCGACATTTAACGACTCGGAAATCGCCTTGGTTGCATTCTTCAGATTTGTGTCAGATGACGTTGGTTCTGAACTGTTGAAAGCATAAGTATCCTAGAACTCATTGTAAAATTCACCGTCCATGATCAATACCTGTAAAAGTCAATCACTTAGACAAATTATGAATACTGCCTACATATGAAGCTACGAAATAAACTGATTCAGACAAACAGTGTGCATTTGTACGAAGCTGCACGTGTCTTCGTACGAAGCTGGAACAGAAGCTTCGTAAAAACTCAAATACTGCAAAAATCACAACCAAGAACAGTGGGTTCGTACGAAGCTGCCTTGGTACGAAGCTAAGTTGCGAAAAAACTTGTTGTGTTTTTCACGGTTTTTTGCTGATTTTAAGAGATTTTGATTGAATTTAGGGTTGAAACTTTAGAGGATTGTTTAATGATGTATTTCGCACAGTATATCACAAATTCAGCCGAATCTATCCGTGAATTCGACGTGAATTTGAGGTCCAAAGTTCAAAAAGAAGAAGGAGTAGAAATAAGATGAAATCTAATTTGAATCGGCTCAAATCAAATAGATATCTCTGGTAATTGATGATCCTCAGTAACGAATCCGGCCTCCAAGCTCTGATTCCACTTGTGAGGACCGTGATCGTCATCAATAAACGCTCCGACCGGATCGGTTATCTACGTGCAATGTGCAGAATCCATGTAAGATATCGACATAAAGACCATACAGATACCGTTAAGATCACTTCTCATTAATGATTGAAGACTTACAGATCCTGAGAGAATTTTCATAGAGCTTCGCTATGTCTCAGCAAAAGTTACATTACAAATGAACCCAACACCTCTATTTATAGACATTAATGGCTTCGTACGAAGCTATACGCGCCTGGCTTCATACGAACCGAGGTGTCAAGCCAAACAAACAAACTTGCCTATATTATGTCCCTTCGTACGAAGGCACTAACACATTACAAAACCAAGACAAGTTAAATTAAACACATACATATACATTATACATAGACTCGATACTAGACGTAAGCTACAGACATATTGCATTCACAAGGAGTAATGCACCACCCGTGAATGAGAGGTCATGTTAAGTTTATTCATTCTTTTACGGTAATCATATGGTCGACTTGTAAATTGCATGCCAGTTTATACGTTAATCTTGAAAAATAAGTTTGCCATATGGATTGTTCACTATCATTTTTATACTTATATGCTAGCACGCCAAACTTGTATACTCGCCAGTACTTTTGTATTGAACTATGCTTTTAAAACATGTTGCAGGTTTATGATGTTGATGATGCATGGAACTTAGTAGGATGCCTAGAACGCATTTAAACTTTAATACTTGTTGTATTGTAATTTATTTGTTTGTTTCGGCATGTTGTATTTTACTTCAAACAATGTAATTGATTCTTTTATGCAATGAAATGAAATTTATTCTTAAACACTTGTCATATGTTAGTGTTATGTGTAATGAGCAATCTCTTTTTCGTCTCACTTCGATGTTTCCAGCATCGGTTGGGGTGTGACAGATTGGTATCAGAGCCATAACATACGGAATTAGGAAAATTGCCATGCTTTTGACCTATCATCATCATCATACTCAGTAAATCCCACCAATAGCAAAGCTAAGGTAGGGTCTGAGGAGGGTAAGATGTAGACAGCCTTACCTCTACCCGTTAGGAATAGAGAGGCTGCTTCCAGTGAGACCCCCGGCTCGATAGTAGTTTCGCATCAAGCCTTGGACATAAGGCACATAACACTCAGCAATTAAGACAAAGGCCGATTAGTGCATGTACCCCCTTATCTTTGGCTATCAATGCCACCACATGATGCATGATTAACCATCCCCCTGTTTTAACGTTATTTTCACGAAATTAGTAAAATAACGATAAAATTAGTGCACTTTCACTTTTGCCCCCCGAGCGCCCACACATATATACATTATATGCGCATACCGCCAGCGGGGTCGTTTGTACAAAGAGATGGTGACATAGATAGTGATGTAACCCATCGCATACAGACTGGCTGGTGTAGATGGAGGGCAGCCAGTGGGGTATTGTGCGATAGAAGGTTCCCAACTAAACTAAAGGGGAAATTTTACAGGGTAGCAGTTAGGCCAGCTATGCTTTATGGAACAGACTGTTGGGCTATCAAGAAGACACAAGCGCGTAAGATGGAGGTAGCAGAGATGAGGATGCTGAGGTGGATGTGTGGTCACACGAGGTTAGATCGGATAAGAAATGAGGTTTTTAGGGAAAGATTAGGAGTGGCTAATATATCGGAGAAGATTAAGGAGGGGAGATTGAGATGGTTTGGGCATGTGAAGCGGAGGGAAACGACGGCACCAGTTAGAGTAGTGGAAACTCTTACTGTGGAGGGGAGGAGAGGAAGAGGCAGACCCAGACTGACATGGGATGAGCAGATCAGGCATGATTTACTAGAGTTGCATCTCTCTGAGGACATGGTCCAAGATAGGACTTCGTGGAGGCGCAAGATTAGGGTTAAAGACTTCTAGAGGATATTGCAGTAAGGTCTTAGGGGTATTTCAGGGACGTAGGATGTTCCTATTCTTTAAGTAACTTTTTCGGTGATTGCCTTCTTGTGTTTATGCCCAAATGATGTTGTATGCTGTTTTACATGATTCACATTATGTGCCACTCTGTTTACTTTCTTGGTATGGGCGACTTCTTATTTCTATATATCTACATATCTTTTTCTATATGCTTTGACTTGGTGTGTTGGTTTCATGTTCGTTTTAGAGCCGAGGGTCTCTCTGGAAGCAGCCTCTCTATCCATATGGATAGAGGCAAGGTCTGTCTACATCCCACCCTCCCCAGACCCTATAAGTAGCTTTGCTATTTGTGGGATTTACTGGGTATGGTTGTTGTTGTTGCCATGCTTTTGACCTAGTCTATAGTTAAGCACCATACTTGACCATACTTTATGTGCTAATTCTTAAAATGTCCTTTATGTGCTAAATTCTTGAAATACCTTTTTATGTGCTCATATTTATTTACTATTTCAAAACATACGCCTTTCCTAAGGCCATTCTACACGATTGTACTAAACTCGAAAACACTTGTATTACACAAACGAGACGACTTCAACAAAATAGGTGTGAAACTCACAATTTGGTGAACGACTCTCAATCCATTTATTCTTTTACACAAAATTCTCCATCAAGTTAGGAATGAAATCCTCACCTTGATGGAGAATTCCCATTTTAAATCTAGTGGACCCTTGTCAACGTGTCGGAATTAACTTTCGTGACCCGACGAGTACTAACCATACTTAGGGTACGACATTGTCAAGTTAGGGGTGAAAGCCGCATCTTGCCAACTAGTCTCACTCCTTGATTTTTAAAAATCCCGCCAAGTCTCGAATTTTCAATTGATTTGGAACCTGTAGTAACCGGAAGGGTGAATATCGTTAACCGAAATTTTGGCGAGAGTATTCCACCTATTAGGCCAAAGCATGCTTCCAAAACTCAAAAGAACTTTCGACCACTTAGGTTTAGTCAAAAGTTCCATTTTGGAACAATCCAAGTTTTAATCAAGTATCCGTTTACTATTCTTAATCTTATGCTTAACACGATACAGCCTCTTCTTTTCAAAAATTCAAATTATTTTCAAGATTTCTACGCATACATCACATTAAATCTTTTCATACGCTTATATGTTATTAACATGCATGATTTCAAAAATGTCACCAACTAGACTTACATTTCTCGTAATCTCAAAATGGAGACATATCATCAAGATAGGTGTGAATTCCTTACCTTGACGATTAGCTCTGCTCCTTCCCTTCTCAAAAACGACCTCACCAACGGGTTAGGGGTGATTCCCTACCTCGGTGAATGCTACCAAACTTCCCCTTTTTAAGAGACTTTATTAAGCAAACCACACGATCAAATTTTATGCCTAAATTGTTTATCATTTTGTCAAATCATTACTTATGCAAAATTTCAAAATTCATTGTATTATCGAACGTATTTCCTACCCTACAACCTATTTTTTATAAATCCCATATACAAAATACCCAATCATATCTTAAACGTTTTATTACCCAATTTTCCAAAACTATTGAAATGCTACTATTAACTTAATCGGTGTAATGAATCTCTTGCCCACGAACTTCGTACCCAACCTAATCGCTAAAACACACATATATATACTATTATACTAAAACAGTGGTTCTCAATCAAAAACCAAACCAACTTTCCTCACATGCTATTAACACCTTGTAGACGTTATAAGATCATTTTGCTAAAACTCATTTCAAAATCAACAGATCATTTTGTTAAAACCCTTTTCAAAAGCAATAGGATCATTTTACTAAAACTCTCTTCGAAATCCCAAAGTCATTTTACTAAAATCCCTTTCGAGAATCAATGTTTTCATGAGAATTTTCGAATTTCAACTTTTTTATTTTAATACAAGATCCTTTAAATGCAAACTCACCATTTTCAAAAAACCTTTACATACACCGCTCAATACGTCATTTCAATTTCAAAACACGTGGGCAAGGAGACTTCATAGGTACTGACAATCTTCGATATACGTAAATCCTTTTTTGAAACAAGAGTAGCAATTCCTTTTTCAAAAACGCATCTCACATAGCAAACAAATACTTTACATTTTTAACATTCACAAACTTGATTCTTAATTTTCGTCAACCCAATCTATTTTGATTCAATAAACATAATGATCTACTTAAACAACTATGTATGCATGTTATCATGCACGATTTAATCAATGTTTCACGGCAATCTCACACATATCACCCGTTTTACATACTCAAAACCCCTTGATCAGAGTTTACTATGTACGAAATCATCACCATACATGCTTATACTTCTTCCATACTTATATGCATACTCGTACTTATACCTATACTCATACGCATACGCATACGCATACTTATATTCATACTCGTATTCATAAATTCGTACCTATACGTGAGCATAACCTGAGTGGTTCACTTACGTTGGTCTCATACATACTCAAACATAATCATGCATACATACTACATTCTTTTACGCACACATTCTTATTTTCAAAGTTAATGTATACGTTGACTCATACACAACTAGTACAAACTATGCGAATCATGCGACGGCCAATATAATCGCGGGTGCACACAGGATTATATTGGTAAGTATATGAAAACCATATGATGTACTACTGTGTATGGTAAGACACAGAACGTAACATGACACCAAATAACGAAACGGACGTAACATGGTTAAAACATGGTGGATATGCCACTGATACTTCCTATATATAAGTGGTTTCACCATACTACCAAACTTTTGTAAAACGTGCCATGAGAAATTCGGTGTTTTGCAGACCTTATACACAAGCTTTAACAACTCACAACGCATTGCTAACGCATAATATCCGATTATCCATGACGAAACCGCATTCTTAACGCCTCGTATTCGTTTTATACCCAATACTCATAACATCTATATCCTTGCATTCATCTACTAGATCAATCATTTACTCTCACACCTCTATTATCCCCAATTATACTTTGACTTTTATACAAGCCTCGTTAATAATCAATCGGTCTAAACATTCAAACCCTAAAATACCTCTTTATTCCTAAGACTATTTTCCATCCTTTATTTATGCGCAAACGTACTTAGATGGCCGTTACCTCCAAAATTGTTTTATTGAATGCCTAACTTTCTCGTTTCTCACCAACAATAATATTCTGCAAACGTGTGATTTATTGGTGCCCTTTGAAAGTAACAAAACTTTCTTACAACCTACGGTGCGACCACACTCTTCATCAAAATGCATATCATTGTATACGAAAGCTCCCATCTTTAGGTAACATATCTTAAGATACTTCTCCATTAAGTTATTTAAACATGTTTAAACTCACTTTGCTTATACACACATGTTAGGGATATATTTTCTATACCTAAGGATCACGGATCCTCATATACTGCCAGGATCACGGATCCTCAATTCTGTTTGAATTAAGAATCCTCAGAAGACATTGCAGGATCAGGATCCAGGATCCTTATTGTTATCCTTACACTAACGGTTGCCTTCGCTATGTTTAAGTTTGTTTTGCAGGAGTATACATGTTGGACTTGGTCTTGCCGATATTCTTGGAGAATATGCTCTCAATATTCCGCACATGTTCAGCTGGAGTAACCGTTATGGAAGTAGTAGGAGGCTAGCAGGAATTGTGGGATGTTAGTTATTTAGATTATTTCTATTTTTAAAGGGGATAACAAGCATGAATTAGAACAAGTTAGCAAACACACACTCTCGCAAGCTCTCTGCAATACATTGGCGATTTCATACACTTTTACACACTAGTGATCCTTGTAACAAGCTTGTTATCATCCCGAGTTGTAACAATCATTTGTTTAATTATAGTTGGTGATCGGTAGTTTCCATCACCCGAGGTTTTTTATGCCGGAGATCAACTCTTGATCAAGGGCTTTTTCCTCGTATAAATCCTTGTGTCACTTGTTCATTTCACTTGCAAGTTGTTCATACATTTGTTCGTTGATTCAAGCATCACACCTCACAACAAAAGATTTGGTTGCATTATCCTAGCTTGATTTTTGGCCAAAACAGTTTGGCACCCACCGTGGGGCAATTGGTGCTTCATTCTTAAGAATTTTTGTCATTGTGTTCATTATCTCCTAAGCAGATGGCTTCTTCAGCAAAGAGCACTTCAAGTTCCATGCCGGCAATCTCTTCTTCACAGGGCGTTCCACCTTTGCCTCCACCACCTTTTGGATCTCAGAAGAATGCTGAGAATGCTGCGAAGAGACAGAGCCCCATTTTCCCAAAACCACCATCTTCTACTGTTTCTTCTAATCATACTAACAGTGATCTTTTTACTTTGATTTTGCAGATGAGGGATCACATACAAGAGCAGGACAAAACCAACGAAAGGATCCTCCAGGAGATTGGTGACATTAAGAAACAGAAGAATTCAGTGGAGGATCACTCTCCATTGATACCTAGATCCCTGAATTTTGACACTCCGGTCATAACCTCCCAGCATTCTCCAGCTCCGGATGTCAAATACCAGGGTGGATTAACAGGAATGTGTTCTGGATCATCGGCAATGACTCGGGCTCTAGGATCCTACTTTCAATCCTCAGGATCCTCTATTCAGCATCAAGGATCCTTCTTCCAGCATCAGGGATCCTTCACCAGTTCAGGAGGGTACATGAGGACACAGCAAGTTCAAGGATCCTCTCAGGTTCAAGGATCCTCCTTTCAGCCTCAAGGATCCTCGTCTCAGGTTTTCGGATCCATGGATTATCCTCCAAGACCCCCATCTACAACACATCAAGGATCCAACATCTTTTAGGATCAAGGATTCTTAAGGAGTGTACAACCTGGAAGTTCAGATGTTCATCTAGGAGACTTCATACCAATGCAGACCATTGCTTCTTCTGGTCCCTCAATTATACCAGAATCCCGTCAATATGGATTTAC
Organism: Helianthus tuberosus; assembly: GCA_030545235.1. NCBI lineage: Eukaryota > Viridiplantae > Streptophyta > Magnoliopsida > Asterales > Asteraceae > Helianthus > Helianthus tuberosus. The sequence continues at coordinate 79 of JARYGA010052525.1, read as the reverse complement.
CTCAGGAATTCCAAACTTGAATCCTCCGGGAGGTAACACTTTGAATAATTCTTATACTACTAATCATGGCTTTATGCAG